>PVKZ01002336.1:222617-237685 GCA_004027375.1 Macroglossus sobrinus | reverse complement strand
TCATTTTAAAGTGTACAGTTCAGTGCCATTGAGTGCATTCATACATTAAGTACAGGCATTACCACCATCCATCTCTAGAACTTTTTCATCATCCTAAACTGAAGTCTGTTCCTATTAAACATTAATGCCCCATTCTCCCCTCTCCCAGCCCCTGGAAACCACCATTCTACTTTCTGTCTCTATGAATTTGACTACACTATATTGTACCTCACACAAGTGGAATTATACAGTATGTCTTTTTGTGACTGGCTTATTTCACTTAGCATAAAGTCCTGATGGTCTACCTATGTTGTATCATGTGTCACAATCTCTTTTCTTTTCGAGGCTAAATAATAACTCCACTGTATGTATGTGCCACATTTTGCTTATACATTCATCCATTCATGAATGTTTAGGTTGCTTCCTAAACATTCTTTTTGCTATTGCTTTGGAGTGAGTCCTTTTAATGAGACCCCAGCTGATTCTAAAGCCAGACCAAGTTTGAGAAACAAAGAACTAGGTCTCTAAACAAATTGCACTAATCCCAGTAAGTCCTCTTTTTAGTTCCTTTGTAATCAGATGGGTTCCTTTGTAGTCCCTGATGATAAAAGTAAAAACATAGCTTCCATTTTATAAATGTCATCTACAACAGGCTGCCTAAATAATGCAAGTCGGATTTTCTTGTTTATAATAGGGAAACTGAGGCTGGGACACAGCCTGAACACCAGGATTCAAGCTCATTTCTCTGACTCCTTGCTACTTGGTTCATGTACTGTACTGCTCCAACTCCCTTAAGCTTGTGGCAGCTCCACCTGGGCGACACAAAGTAACATCCAATGCCAAGAAATATGGATAAAAGGAGAGAAAAGGTTCGCACTGCACAGAGGCTACCGCAGAGTCAGCTCTCAAAGGACGAGATGCAGCATCTGTCAGAGGTAGCTGTTTCTTCATTTCTGGAAAGGTGTCAGCCGCATCCTGGAGGTGGTGAGTATGGCTCGTGTTTGTTTCTGTGATGGTAGGTCCGCTTCCTACTGTTAGTGCAAAGAAGCAAAGAAGACCTAGAATGCTTGGCTGCCATTTGTTGCTCTCTCAACACCTGATTCAAAATTCTCTTCTTGGTATTTTATATGAGTGAGATTATTGAGCCCTCACCAATCCTTTAAGGAAAGATTCTTTCCACTTTACAAACATGAAAGGTAGGGACATTGCATGATTTCCCCGTGGTCACTCAGCTAATGCCTGAGGCAAGATTTAAAACCAGGGCTCGCTGACCTGGCCTTTTGTGTTCTCTTCTCCACATGCTTTGCTTTCTCACTCCTCCTTTCCCACTTTCCATTTCCAAAGCAGCCCCAAGGTCATTTAGCCTCACTGAAGCATTTCACAGATAAAAAGCTTTTTCTAACCAAATCTACAGTATGTGTTTGAGCTCTTAAGACTACTTACCACTAGTTGCATCATAAGATTCAATAACTGGGCATTTTCAGAGAATTGCAGTATGAGTCCATCACACTTCCTGTGATATTTTACCAACCATGTCCAGTGCTATATACATATTTATCTCAATAAATTATTACCAACTAGATGAGGGGAGGAATGAGTGAATGCATACTTCTCACATGTCTTGAGTAGATCTGTTTAAGTACCGTATTAGAGTTCTCCAGAGAAACAGAATCAGTATACATATAAAGAGAAATTTATTTTAAGAAATGGGCTCATGTGATTGTGGGGCTGGAAAAAAAAGGAAAAAAAAGAAAGAAAGAAAAGAAAGAAAAAACAACCTATTGAGCAGATAGCAGACTAGAAACTCAGTCAAAGTTTTTGTGTCTCAATATTGAGGCAAAATCTTTTCTTCCAAAACCTCGGCCTTTGCTCTTAAGGCATTCAATTGATTAGATGAGGCCTACCCACATTATGGAAGATAATCTGCTTTACTTAAAGTCAACTGATTATAAACATTAATTATGTTTTAAAAAAATACCATCAGAGCAACATCTAGACTAGTGTTTGACTGAACTGGGCACTGTGACCTTGTCAAGGTGACACAAAAAAGTAACCATCACAAGCACATACCTCCCAAATCCAGAGATTTATAAAAATATAACTTATCATGAATACTATAAAAAGAGAGAAAAATAAGAATGTTGCAGATTGACAACTGTTAATAATAAGATTACTATGAACTTGTAATCCCAAAGTCTCGAGTTGGGATGTTGTTTCTATTTATATCCTGCTTGCTTACAGAAAATATTTGAAGAATCAGTCAAGAGCAAAAATCCAAAAATTATCAAGAGACCTAGAGTTGTTCAGCTTCACTGAATTTTTACTCTAGAAAGTAATAAAATTATATATTATTTTATCTTCACTGTCATAGAATTTTAGAACTATGAAGAATCTCCAGTGGGAGACATTGTTCTACGTAAAGGAAATCCAAGACCAGAGAGAAAAATTTACTGACGGTTACACCCTACTAAGTCATGTGCCCTGCCATCCTTGGCAACCAAGTCACACACTCAAATTAACCCAACCTAGAAAAGGAATAGTGTGTGTGTGTGTGTGTGTGTGTGTGTGTGTGTGTGTGTGTGTGTGTGTGTGTTTCTATTGAATTGGGTTTATTCCAAAGCCAGCTTTCTGGGGATCAAGAGACCTACCTTTCATATGTTAATGAATCATTTTAGTTTTCAAAGATGTTGGTGGGTTAGTTAAGGAACAATTTGGGTAGAGGGGGAAACCCTAGTTAATTGATAAGAATGTATGTATATCAGCCAATGAGATCCCTCCCAAAGAGTCCAAATTTGAATACCAAAGTAAGATCTTCAGAAACAGATGTGACTTAGTCACTTCTTAGGAAGCTCATCTGAATACTTAAAGGAACTCAATATTTCTGTAAGCTTCCCAGGGTTCACAGACTGACAAAGCCCTCCAAAGCCTGCCGGGAAAATAACCAACCAGCAGAGCTTGCTCTGTGGACATTGGGTGCACTTGGCTGGAGGTGACAGCACTCCATTCATACTTTACCAGCTCTGGCAGCACTGTAGAAAGTAGGATGCTAACTTGCTTCCCATGGTGGCAGGTGTAGGTGTTTCTGGCTTAAGCCCAGCAGGAGAAGTGAGGAAAGGACTGTAAGGGAAACAGGCCACATGCTTAATGGGAAATGCACTGGATGTGGATTTGAATCCTGACTGTCTCATTGGTTCCTCATCTAGTTACTTAACTCCTTTGAACGTCAATCCCCAGTAAAATGGGGCTACTTACACCCACTTCATAAAGTGTCATGGGGAGTGAGGAAACATCTATAACATATATAGAATATTCTGGCAAGGATGGTGCTCAGCAGATGATAGCAAAGCAAAACCCAAACCAATCCTGCCTCCAGAAAAAAAGTCAGCAAGCCTGTCCAGCTTGCCAAGTCATCGGGCCAGAATATAGCATGCCAGCTGGCCCCAAGCTTTCTAAATTGTCAAGGACAGGCTTTTGTGGGTGCTGTTACTTGCTGACCACATCCCAGCTGTTCTCCTGCAGCTGTGGCTGCCCAAACCCTCCAACTATTTTAATGGTCAAATCAGCCTGCAAAGCCTCACAGAAAAGTCTGCTTTCCCAACATCATGTTCTGTTTCCAAATTAATGAAATAACAGTGAAGAAATGTGTTATTTGCTTTCTATTCCTGAGGTTGATAGTTTACTTTTTCAACCTAAAACAAACACACACACACACACACACACACACACACAGCTACTTCGTTTTGCCTTGATTATGGATGATCCTTACAATTAGACAGCAAATAACTAGTCTGTGAGAAAGAAAATTAAACAATGAATTAATTAGGTCTTTTTTCTTTTGATAGGCACAGGCACTGGGTTTTTAGCTTAAACACATGCACATACTAACAAATGTGGAAAATCAGATGACTTTCTCAGTATGTTTTGGGGCTCCCTCCCATGCTGAGACCACAATGTTCAGTCTCTTCCCCTTCCAAGCTTCTTCCCATCACTTCCCTGTCTTTGTAATGAGCACTTACCACCTCTGACCCTTTGATATTCCTCCATCTCCCACTTCTGCAAAGCATTGGGCCTCCCATCAGCCCCATACTTCCCAGTACACTCCCAGCTTCCTGGGCCATGCTCTCGACAATACTGTGCTAGGATTAATAGAATCTTCTAGCTGGTCTTCCACCTACCATCTTCCATCCACCTACATAAAGTGCAGCTTCACTCGCATTACTCCTCTGCTCAGTAACTTTCCATGGCTTCCTACTGGTTGCATTCTGCAACCAAGGTTCTCCACAATAGAGCCCCAACCCCACTTCCCCATAGCACTTATCTCTCGTCCAGTACCCACACGCTAGCTATACTTAATTACTCTCTATTGAGCATGCCCATCTTGTCATCTTTATGCTTTATTCATGTGCTTCCCCTGCCTGAAATACTCTCTCTCCTTCCTTATCGTCTACACACTAAAATTAAATCCACCTATCATGAGACCATCTCAAGTGACACCTCTTCCCTAAAGACGTTCCCAGTCCTTCCAACTAGCTATAAACCTGCCCATCTTTTAAATCCTGTAACACTATATTTCCTTCTGTCACTTGTTCTCCTTTATCTTCAAGTGTCAATTCCAAAATGTCTGTGGGAGTTTCCAAGCAGCACTCTAATTGGAAGAGAAGGCTGGAAGACAGGCCTTAAATCTGCATTTGCACAAGCACTCCGTTTCACTAGAATTTGAGGAGAGAGGATGATGAGATGGAAATTGGATCTGCTAAGGCCCATTCCCACACACACACACACCCAAAGCACATAGAGGGAAGCAAATAAACACTGAGCATTTTGGGAAACACACACACACCAGCCACTGAGGCCTGTATGCTCTTCTTTTCTTTCTCCCACTGGACTGCCAGTGTGTTAAGGATGGAGGCCATGGTCCTCAAGTAAATGCCTGTTTCAGAGTCACGCACAGGGCCTGATGCAGAGTGTGTGACAAAATGTGTTGGCTTTCCTAGAGCAGGCAGTGCCTCTGGGTGGCATGCAGCCTACCTAGCTTCTTTCCGTCCGTGCAAAATAAGTTGCCAGCACCCCTTCCTTCACTGGGTCTCACTGAAGCCAAGGGTGAGACAGTCAGCCCCTCCTCCTTTAACAGACTCCTGGGAGAGCTCCTTTTACTTTTGAACCCAGGACAATGAACTGGGGTGGCACCCAGTTCAGAGACAGCCCCCAGTGCCAGCCCTGAGTGAAGAGCAGTGCCAACTCACTTCACATTGTTTTGTCAGCTGGGAAAAAGTCCTGAATCAGTTTCACCAGGAATCCACTTTCTGAAGGCGCACTCCCACCCAGGCAGGCACCACCCCTCACTGGAAACAGAGATAGCAAATTGCTCCACACCCCGTAGCGCCGGCTTTCCCTGAGCTGGGTGTGGTGCCTCCTTCCATCTTCCATCGGGAGCAATCAACACAGCGCCTTTCTCTGCAGGCGAAAGCTCTCCCCGTAAACTAAGTGCTTCCGCAAGAGGCTTGAAGGGAGATCCCTCACCTAAAGATAAAAGGAAAGAGTAGGCAAGAAGGGGCAGCGACCCCAGCTCTCCCATTTTATTCTGTAAATGTGAGACCATCTCTCCTTTGCCAACACTGCACACTGTACAAAAGAGAAACTTCTAAATAGGGATATTAGCCTTGTATATATAAACGAAGATATTAGTCTGTATTAGACATTCACACACACACCTTAGACACACTCCTTGTTTCTTAATGGCCTTTTGTTTTGTTTTGTTTTGTTTTAACTCTTGAACCCAGGTTAGCCTATTCCCTGTTCCTATTTTTAAGGGATTCAGGCCCTTTGCAGTAAAGACAAGCATTCCCTCCTAGAGCTTTATATTAGGAATGTTTCTAGATTGTTGGTTGAAAGCACGTATATTTGTTAATTTGCACCCTAAACACACTCCGCAGCCTCATTTAACTCTGAGTGCTCATCTGTGTATTGCAACTGCCTATGCATGGTTCCAACTTAATCAAGTACTTAATGAGTAGCATTAATATTCGTTGTCTTCTCCACGGGAGCTTATGCTCATCAAGGTAAATAGCTACTGGCTGCCTATGCAGCCTGTGGTTGAGCTAAGAATTGTCTGTCCTTATCTAGACAGTGGATTGTTTGTCCCTCAAGATGGTACCCTGCTGGGTACTTTCCAAGGGCTTCATTTTAAAAGAAGATGTTTCCACTTACAGATCTTTTTAAAACCACCAAGCGACTTGGAAGAGCAGTAAGAAGTCTATTGTCTGGGTGATGGTCGCTTCAAACGTCTCAGTAGTGTGCCTATGACATGCCAGCAGGCACTGTGCTAAGTGTGGGGGGAATGAAATGATGACCCCGGGTGGTCCTGGTTCCTGCCCTCCTGGCTGCTTACAGTCTGGTAGGAGAGGCCCACACTTACAGAAGGGTCACCCTAATGAGATCATAATTGCAAAGTGAGATCAGTGTTAGGAAGGGAAAGCGTGGAGTGTTAGGAGAGCCATCCCCCTAAGGGGGAGCTGCTGGAGCTGAGCTGAAAGGTGAATAGGGGAAGAGATCAGTTATTCACCCACCCACCCACACACACACCACCTGGTACAAATCTATCTACAGATGAGAAAACTGAGGCCCAGCATTGCCTCAATTTATCCAATGTCTGGGCCATGTTTTGAGCTAGATATAGAAACCAGCCATTCCCACACCCCATCCCTTCCTACTAAATCCCATGGATTTTATTTATAGTCCATGTATAGATTATTTCAATACACTCGACCAATAAGATGCAAACTATCCTTTTAAACCACATCCCTCAAGCATCCATAATGATCGGGCTTTAATGCAGATGATGCCTTTTCATTTGCAAATCCAAAGAGTTTCCATCATATCAAAATCCAAGACAGGGTGTTTTCTGTAAGAACAGGAAGGTTGTAATCCTGTCAAATGCACGGGTGAATCTCTCTCCCCGTGCGATGCTGATTTGGGCGTGAGCCGTGTGTTCAGACTGACTTCAGACCCCAGCTGGCCTTTCACATTTGCATATGGCGTTTGGGTACCTCTTTGTGGTTTCACTGCGAGGGTCTTTCTCTGGACCCCCGGAGCCTCTGGGGATTTAGCGCGGCTGAGGAGGCCGTGTTCTCACAGTGGTGCGTGCGCTGCATGGTAACACATTCTTTTGAAAAGCCCGTGAGGATCCACTTGCAATCTGTTCGTGTGCGTGTGCAAGCAAGGGCCGGAAGGGACCGCGGCGGAGCACAGCCTAACCCGAGGTCACCCCCGGCGAGCGGCTGCGGTGGGGCGCGACGTGCTGTGGTCTTTTCACTCGAGATAACCCTGAATTGTGCAAAATCATACGCAAGAACGCGTTCGTGTATTACACATTTCACGCATATGTAGTAATTTCTTAAAAATAAGATTCTTAAACAAAAATAACATTCCCTAGAACAAAGGTGCGCCTCCGCGGAGAGCCACCCCAGGCTGTGGGTGTCTGCTGCGGAAACCTCACAGCAACTCCCCGCTTCCATCCTGGAACTGAGGGCGGAAGGCGTGCTCCCCACGGCATCCCAGCGAGAGACTGGGAAAGTTGGGGGCACCTCGGGGGTCGCTGCAGTGGCTCACGACCCCCAAACCCGTGCGTTTAGCGAAGTCTTGACTTTTCACTGTGCGCACCCACCCCAGCCACCCAACGGGTGCTGATGCGGGAGGGTGCGGCCACGGCGGGGCGGGGCAATCCGAACCCGCACCCCCACCTCCTTCTCCGCCCGCGTTCGCCCCCCACCCGCGCCCGGGGCGCCCGGCCCGCCCCCTCCCCTCTGCGCGCAAACGAACCTCGCGACGCCGCGCTCGGCAGCGGCGGGCGGGGGCCGGGCGAGGGAGGAGGTGGCCCGAGCCACGGACTCTGCAGTTGTCTCCCGAGCGCGGGCTGCTCCGCCCGAGCCTCTGGGCCGGGGACGCGCTAGCTGGTGGCTCCCGGGCCAGCCCCTCCAGGCGCTCGCAGCCATGCAGCCGGGGCGCAGGCGGCGCGCCCCGGGCCGCTGCTGAGCCAGCCGGGGCGGCGGGGACGCACGCCTGCCGAGCCCCTCCCACCTTGCCCCGGGGCCGACGAGCGGCGCCCCGAGACCCACTCTTCGCCCGCAGCCCCGCCGCGCCACCCCCCGCGGGCCGCAGGGGCTCATGCGGCCGCCAAGGTAAGCGCGGGCCGGGAGAGGGGCGGACCCAGCTGCGACATCCCCCGGCGCCGCGGACGCTTGCCCGGGCCACCGCACTGCGCGCGTCCTCAGCGTGCCCAGCCTGGAGCTCCGCTGCGCCTCGATCGCCTTAGCTCTTGGCAGCAGCAAAGTTTTTGTGGTTTGGTATTTACTCCTTTTTCCTAAAAGGCTCTCCGCGGGCAGCCGGCAGCGCGAGCTCCCTTTCTCCCACGCAGCCACCTCCTTCTGGGCGCCAAGGACGGGGCCGGCCACCGGCCTGTCCCGCTGTGAACCCCCATTGGCCCACCTCGCCGAGCCCCCTCCTCCTGCCCAACGCCGGGCTGCCCGGGCCAGCGGCGGAGCCCGCGCTGGGCGCCGTCCCGGCTCGGTCCCCGCGGTCCTTCGCCTGCGAGCGCCGGTGCGCGGGAAGGTGCGACACTTGGCCCTGAGTGCTAAGAGACGGAGCTCCCAGTGGCCCCGGCGTTGCTAAGTGGCCGGGTGAGCCCGGCGGACCTGGCACGGCGAGGACTCTGCGCCTCGCTGGTGCGGTGGCTCATCCCGGGGAACCAGCTGGGACAGGGGGACAGGTGTATTTAGGGGGAGGAAGATTGAAGAGGGAACGCTCGGATGCAATTCTTGATTGCATCCTGTTAATGTAATTATATTAGATTTGCTCGGAGGTAGAATCATCTCCCCAAACTGAGATTTTAATGGGAACCTGGGAGCTGCTATTATGTGGTGTGGTTTCAGAAGGCGTTGGATTGTATTTATTTTATAAATCGCGTGTCTCGCGGATGGTTTAGGGGGAAATCGCGCCATCTAGCGGAAATGGTGAGCGGCGCGTTTCTTTTAGGCTGCGAAGTTGGGTGTTCTCTTAAGCAGGTTAACTCCTGAGCCGGGAGGGGGAGGAGGGGGCGACTAGCTTCGAGGGAAGAGTAATTCCTGGTGTGTCTGCAGTTCTGCCGAGCCCGATCGCCCCGACGCCGGGAGCTCAGCACGCTGAGCCCAAGGGACAATTGCAGGTCATGCTGAGTGCCAAGTTGTCACCTCAAGGAGTTCCATCACCTTCTCCATCTCCAACAGAAATATAACATAAAATATTGCCTGCTGTTAAAAAAAACATTGGTTCTTCAGACATCAGTAGCAGAAATCTGAAAAACCTTCACACGGATCTTGCTCTTCTCTCGTGCATCACAAACGAGTAATTTTTCAGGCGAATCTTGAGTGATTTTTTTCAGGCAAATCCCTAGAAAAGAGAGTGACTGTGCTCTGAAGGGCAGCTGAAGGAGAACTGGGAAAGGGTCTCATGCCAATCTATACAGGAACGGTGCAATGTACCAAAAATGGCATTTTTTACACATACGAAGAAGAGATTTTGTACCATTCCACTAACAGCAGGTGACAGGCAAGCTGTCCCTTTTAAGGGACATGGTCTCCAATTAACAACTGGGGCAGACTCTGCTGGATGACAGGCAGAGCGGAGGAAGGCTCTGGGTGGGGCACCCACACGCATATACAGGCAGCTCCACTTCATGTGGCTGGATTTTGCTGCCACCTTCCAGGCCAAATGGAATTAGCAATGAGCTGAGTTCTCTCCCGGTTCTAAAGGGGACGGCGGTTCCTTGTAGGTTAGTGTCATGTTTTGCTTGCGGTGAAGACCCTGCCCCAGTGAGGTCCTCTGAGCTGCCATGGTGGCAAAGGAGGTCCCAGCCTTTTTTTTTTTTTTTTTTTGTACTAACCCTTCCTAGTGACAGTCAGGTGCTTAATAGACATGTGGAATGGTGGGTGGCTTGTTCCATCAACCCTGCCATGCTTTCTCAAACCATCTCCATTTGCAGATATTGATTTAACAACCAGATCTGTGACAAAGATGGTCTTGCAGTAACCTGGCATCTTTTTCAAGGAGAGTTTATCTGACCTCTGCTGAGAAACCTGTCTGCTTTCTCTCCTTCCGAGTATCTCCAAGGCATGACTCGCTGCCTCCCCAGTGTGTATAATAAGAGAGAAAGGAGGCATGAGAAGCTCCTATCTAATATGACCCTCGTTCAGCTCTTTGGTCGCCCTACATGAGACCAAAACCAGGAATTTTTAGTTGAATAGATGCAAAATAAAATGAATAGGCACTGAGCATCCCTAACATGGGCACAGGGAGTTTTTCGAGCCATGCTCCCAGTGATGCTGGCTGCCTCCAGGAAGCATGCAGGAACAGGTGCTGGCATTTCTATTTCCCAGAAGATGCCCAGTGAGGTGAAGGGGCACAGCCCGGGTTCTGCAGGTTTAAAGTGAAAGTGCTATGTTCCCTACAGCCTTACTACCAAATGAATTAAACTCAAGCACTTGCTTTTACCATCTATGGCCCCAAAACTTGGTCACAACTTAGGAGGTCTGGAGAGGTCTGCCATCAAGGGAAAGAGAAGAGATAGTCTCAAGTGAAACTGAACACAAAGTAACAGGGATTATCAGAAACCAGTGCAGGCTCATTGGAATCTGTTACTTTTGTGAAATGAAAAGTTACTACTCCTTTTAAAGATCGCTATTCTAGAAATTGACATAATTCCCAAGGGAAGTTCAACTAACCTATAAGTGTCTGTGGCATTCCTGTAGCTCTTTAGAAGATGGTTTTGCTTTTCAAACAATATTCATTATTTATTCATTCAACAAACTTAATTGAACATAAGTTTACCCTGAAGAAGGGAGGCCCAGGCTTCCCCACCTGCCCGGTATCCAGCCCTATTCAAATGACAGGCACCAGGCAGTGGAAAAACTTAAGGGCTGCCTCACCCAAGTGTGCACACAAGGTCAGGCTCACCTGTAGACATTACGAGATTCCCGACGGCAGCCCACACAGGTCCAGAACTGCTCATAATCCCTCACTGCTAAGTTTGGCACATCATTTGCACCCAAACAAGGGATTTGCGGGAGTTTAATTTATGTTGTTTTACATCAGTGCAACTAAAACACTTTGATGTTTCGATTTTGACATACTGACTTCACAATGCTTCCCTTACTATCCTAAAGCACACCTGGTTTTGCATCTTTTGGTATCTCAAGATGCTACGCTAAGGAAAAATGTTTGTATGTTTTTGTTTGTTTCTGGGAAACAGTGTATCTCTAAATATATTCCCATTTCTAATACATGATCCATTATACATACAGGGTATATTATTTGACTAATAATAACAACAAAAACAAGCCCTGGGTAAAGATGAGAAACAGCTGTGGTTTCGTGGGGAAGCCATTGAAACCGGTATCCCAAGGCCTGGGTTTGAGCCTCTCTCTGCTATTTATATTCTTGGTGACCTTGGACAAGTCAGTTTCCCTGAGTCTCAGTATCCTTACTGATGAAATGCACATGGCTGTGTCCATCACCTAGTTAAGACGACTCTACAGTTACATGGGAGACTTTTTCTCACAATGGGAGTTCAGCAGAACTTAAGTGTAACTGATAGTGCACTTAGAACCCACCAGAAGTCAAGGTCATCTGGGAGACCTTGGGGGGATTCTGCAGCTTTCCCCGCAGTTCCCACACATTACAACGACTCTAGCAGAATCAGGCACGTGGTAGACACTTCCTTATAATCCAAACAATCGCTCTTATCCATGTTTAAAACTAATATTGGCAGCTACTTATCAACACTTACTCTATGCCAAGCATCTGTTCTAAGTGGTCTGTTATTGTATTAACTCATTTAATCCACACACTAACCCTCTGAGGAAGCTAAAGCATGTCCCCAGTTCACAGGCCCAGAGAGTCTGCGTGTTCTCAGCCAGCATGCTGCATTGCCTCTCGAGGTAGACGTGAAGAAATCCCCTCAGCCTCCCACAAGTTCAACAAATAAAACCATGGTGGTAGAGGGGAAAGTCACATAATCTGACACATCGGTTCTTTCTGGGCTGGCACTCGGTCCCACTTCCCATCAGCTGGGGATCTTCTTTACTTCAGCTTTGCATAAGCCATTCTAAACACGTTTGAATTTGATGAATAACTTGGTTATCTGTTCCTATTGCTAAGTGTCTATGGTATTTGTGCTTGGCACCAAATTCATTAATCCAAATACTCCAGCCTCCTGCTGGTTGAGAGAGAGACAGACACAGACTTACTGTCAGTTCAAACACTTGCCATTTGGTGCTTAAATGGTTCCAAGCTGGTTCTTCTCCCAAGAACTTACTGGAATAGGGAGAGGTAAATGATGGGTTGTCTGTTCTTCATGGCAGGAACCTGGTTGAGTCCTGATATGGGAACATTTAGAACAAGAGGTTAGAAATGTTCTTTAAGGTGTGGTTTCAGGTATACGATATTATTGCTGGGGATTATTACTGAAGAATTTCACGCTGACCCTAAAACACAAAGCTGCCACTCTTGAAGTAACATTTCCCACTTGTGCAGCAACATGTTTACTTGGCAAATCCAGAAATATTACAGACGAGGCTCCTCAGAGTCAGGCGTGGGCAAGGCCAATTAGTTACTGAGCCAAGATTATTTCACTGAATCCCTAGGGTCATGGGACCGTGGAGCTGGGAGACCAGCCCCCTGCCCAGGGCAGCCAGGCCATGATTCTGCAGATTAAGAAGCTGAGGGTCCAGAGACAGGACAGAACACCCAGGGGCCACACAGTTAAAGCCACCCCATATCCCATGACTCTCCCAATGTCCACTGCAATGTCTAGACTGTCTCAACCTCAGCGCTGACAATTAAGCAATTCAAAATGCTGTGGCTTTTGTACGTGTCTTTATAGGCAGAAGAATCTGCGAGCTTTCAGACCAGATAGTAACTGTGCTCCCGAGTCTCAGATGAGAGGCTCAAGAAGCAGTGGGGGTGGGGCGGGGAGAGAGACTTTCATATATGAAACCCCAGTTATAGACGAGCCTAGAATCCCAGTAGGGAGGAATGGGAGAAGTGTCAAAAAAAAAAAAAAAAAAAGTTGGCTGCTCTAGGAGCTTACTGAGAAACTCAGAGGTCAAGAAGGAGAGGTTTGAAAACCAAACACCAGGGAAATGAGCCCCCAGAAACTGTTAGCAGGTCACGGGGGGCGGGGGGCCTCCAACCCATCTGAGGCTGGGGGAACAGAAAGGGAGTCCTTGCTTCTGTTCAGAGCAAGGGGATGAGCATGTGGATGGAGTAGGGTTCATAGAGGCAGAGAGAAGACCAAGCATTTCGGTGCCTGGGAAGGAGCTAGTGAGCTCATCGGAGGTGACATGACAGCCAAGAGTCACCCAGACCTGCCACCAAGCCAGCCAGGTGAGCTCAGGCAGGTTACTTGCATTCTGCAATGTAATTTGGGATAAGTGCGAAGTTGTCTGACTTCTGAATGAGAAGGGACAGTCTTTAAACAAAATTGAAGGAAGTCCCAGTGAGGATGTAGATTTCTGAAGGCTTCTGGGCATCCCTCATACAGACCACTTTTCATCTGATTCTGTCTGTGCATACATCTGTACATTCCCTTTGGCTGGTGAACTCGGTTCTTCTCTGACTGCTTAGCTCCTGCCATGATGGAGGGTTCACAGGACTATTTAACTGAAAGAGAACATAAAGTAGGAAATCCTTACTGGGGAGGGGAGCAGGCAAGAGGTGGCCAATAGTTTTTGGTAAAATAATAGCTAGCTAGCTTAATGGATTGATTAACTGATTGATTTTGGATGTGTTTATATCTGTCCTGGGACCACCTGGAGGGAAGGGAGCAGTGATAAAGATGGCAGTGATACTTGGTGGCCAAGATGTTCTTCCGCACCAGGCCTGCACCCAAGGACGTACGCGCTGTCCCCCCCACCCACCCACAAAGGGAGCTCACCCATCCAGGAAGGGTCACTTTTAATAGCCACTTGGAGAGACTGTATGCTACAAAGTAATATCACCAAGCACTTTTTAACGTCCCAATTAACTAGACAAAACACAACACACATTCTGAAAAGAGACCATGAAACCGGACCAATCTGTTAGCATTCTTTGAGGAGGTAGAAACAGGCCTGGAGATGAAGGAGAAACCCAAGGATGAATTATGTTTAGACTTCCAAAATTCCTTCTGACAAAGGTCCACCCCCAGGGTCATTTATGATAGTAAGTTGTTCCAGAGTGTGAGGGAAATCGCCACAGATCGGAATCGTCCTTAGAGACAGGAAACAAAAACAAAAAAAAAGAAAAAAGACAAACAGGTACTTTTCTGGATGAAGAATTATAAACAGCGGGGATCCCCAAGGCTTACTGGTGCTCCCAGACTTAGTTCTGAATTTTCATATTTCATCTGAAGGAGAGAATGTTCAGATGGCTCCAGGCCTGCGGATGAAACAGGGCTCTGTAGAGAGATGGCAAGCAAATGATGATTAACTGCGGGACAGGCTTAGGCGTTAGCAAGAAAAAAAAAAATGCATATTAAGCTTTTGCAGGGGCAAGGCTCAGTGAATGCCTTTGGGAGAACATAACCCAACGTATAAGAAAATAGACTCTGTCCAGTGTGTTTATAGTCACAGAAAGGGAATGTGGGGGGATCTTTTCAAAATGTGTGCTAAAGGCCATCAGGACCAAGTGTTCAGAAAAAAAAATGCCGGAGAAAGTCTGCCCTGAGGCCCAGGCTAGGACACAGGGGGCCATGCCTGACAGGAGCTGTCTGTCTGCAGGCAGCTACAGCGTGAGTGACATGAGTTTCTATGGCGAAAAAGTGCCGAGTTCCCAAACCCAACATGTCAAGAATTTCTTATTCTAGCAAAGAAATGGTGGAGCTGTCAACAAGCGGGTTGGTTTGGCCGGTATAGACAGATTCCTCCAGGTCAACACAACCCCATCAGACTCCTCTGTTTGGGGATAGATTTCTCTTGATAGTCTAAACTGTGTAAAGGCCAAATCTCTACTTTTGTTATGTCCAAATTCAGCCTCACACATTTCTCCTTGTGAAAAAAAAAAAAAAAAAAAAAAACCCC
>PVKZ01002336.1:0-222517 GCA_004027375.1 Macroglossus sobrinus | reverse complement strand
CCCTTGGCATCCCTTTCCCAAATTACTTGCTTCTGCCATGAGAATTGGATCTCCTCCCCCAAATGGTGGCCAATCCCCTGGCAGAAACACTTGGGGGGGGGAGGAGGGTCCCGTGGCCCAGTGCCCCTCCCACATTGTATTAGCAGCCTTCCCCTTACCCAGGGAGGGACTGAGGTGTAGGGGCCACACGTCCTGCTGGGGAAGGTCCACTCTCGGCCCAGGACAGCCTGGAAGGGGCTGCACTCAGGTCTTCCGAAGCCACACGGCCCCTCCGCTGTGCTCCTGGACCCCGCGACGCTGCCACGGCGGTGGTGGTGACCTCACTGGTGGGAGTGCTAACAGGTCCCTTCTCTCTCATTAGCGGGAGGCTTTAGAACAACTTGTGAAAGGCAAAATCCAGCAAACGGTGTTAATTGGTGGAGCCTGAAGGTGCCTCTGTGCAGCCTGGCTCTGTGCCCTGCCCCGGTGTGCCAGGGCCGGCCGGAGGTTCCGAAGGATAACTTGTTTGGTGGGTCTGTCCCAAGAACGAGACGAGCGTGGGAGGAAGGTTATTCGAGACCTGGATTTCCAGGTAGTGGACTGTCACTGGACAAACCTGTAACATTTTGCAAACTGGGGAATGATACTTAGAGTCTGTTGGACCGAGGCCTAAATATTTGAGGAACATAGGTTGGCACCCCAACTGTGAAGACAGGTGAGCAGTTGCTGCTTTTTGTCCTAAGGGAACAACGGCTTCCTCTCGCTGCGTGGCCGGGCTGGCCGAGGCCTCAGTCCCCTTCCTTACCTGCTTTGTAGCAGCCGGATTCAGAAGTATGACTGCTTGGGGTTGTGTCTCCGCAGACTGAGGGCTTTTTTCCCTTGCCCAAGCTCGCTCCCCCAGAGCAAGCCTCCCTTGCCGGGGAGGGGGAGCCCCACAGCGTGTGTGGCCTCCGGCAAGTGAGGAGGACTGCGATAGCACTGAAGAGAAACATCTAAATTGGATAAAAACTCTGAATTTCTTTTTTTTTTCCAAAGAACCAGATGAGTAGGCTTGGAAGTGAGGTGAGGGGGCCAAGGGAGGAATTGGTTTGACTAAAAACACTTGCTCTGGCCTATTTGTGTTCCATCCAAAAGATGTTTCTCAGGGGAAGCTGCCAGTCTCTTAAATATCCCGAGAGCAGCGGCTGAAGAGCTGCAGGGCCTAGGGAACCTTGAGCAGGAGACGTTTTTTTCGCCTGGAAAAATAAGTGACCGAGTGAAGGGAAGTCACCACCCCGATGGCTTCCCCAGATCGGCCTCGGAGGTAGGGCCCTGAGCACAGCGGGGACCTCTGTACCCACACCTCCTCCGGGGAGGCCGCCGTCCTCCTACCGCCTCCCACAGGCTCGCGGGCCCCCAGCTCGGGAGCGCAGCCAGGGCAAGTCCTCGGACGCAGCGCGGTACCTGCAGGGGACGCTGGAGGGGACGCTGGAGGCGGCCGGACCCCGGAAGGGTGGGCGCCCTGGGGCCACGGCTGAGGTCCAGCGGGAAGGGGATTCTCGGCCTCCGGCACCGGGGACACATCTGAGTGCGAGATGTCGCCGGAGGCTTCGGGACGGCAGTCTAGTTGGAAAGGGGACGTGGGGTTTGTCTCCAGGCACAGTCTCTACTTGGGTTGAATATTCGCAGGGAAGATGGGGGGGGGGGCGGCGCTGCCGCCCTTGCCCTCTGGGCTGGCCGGCCTGGTGGGACTCGGTCCCTTCTGCGTGGGGAGCCGCGGGGCGACCTGCGTCCCGGGGTCCCCGAGGTCCCCGCGGCCCGCACCGCAGCGGGGCCGCCCCAGTTCCCCGCCCAGCTGCCCCCGCCCCGGCGGGCGGCGCTGAAACCCTGAAACCCGAGTGCGAGGGGGCGGGCGGCGCGGCCGCGCGGGGGTGGCGGGGCCCGCCCGCATTGGAGGGGACCCGCCGAGGGAGGGCGAGGGCGGGGCGCGCGGGGAGGGGGCGCGCCGGGCGCCCGCGACCGAGGGGGACCGAGCCGCCCGGCTCGCTGCTCCCG
The DNA here is from genome assembly GCA_004027375.1 of Macroglossus sobrinus. Classification (NCBI taxonomy): domain Eukaryota; kingdom Metazoa; phylum Chordata; class Mammalia; order Chiroptera; family Pteropodidae; genus Macroglossus; species Macroglossus sobrinus. Next base: position 220,504 of record PVKZ01002336.1, on the reverse strand, counting down.
CCGGCGGAGCGAGGCTGCCCTCTCCCCGCAGCGCGGCTGATGTCCTGCTTCTCTTCCTCCGCACTCTTCCTCCAGGGAGAGGCTAGTGGTCACAGGCCGAGCTGGATGGACGGGCATGGGGAGAGGGGCAGGACGCTCAGCCCTGGGATTCTGGCCGACTCTCGCCGTGCTTCTCTGCAGCTTCCCGGCAGGTAAGGCGCCGCGGCGGAGCGGGTCGGAGCTGCAGTTCGCGGGTGACGGCCACCCCCACCGCCACCCCCACCCCGGGGATCCCGCCCCCCCGTTCCGCGGGTCTTTGTGTCTGCCGCGCCCCGCCGAAGGCGCGACGGATGCCCGCGGGAACCCGAGGGTGGGGGAGCCGGGCTCGGCCCGCACTGAGCGGGAGCGGGGCGGGGAGGTCGCAGGGGTCGGGGATGCCTCCCTCCTTCCGAGAAAGGGGGGATCCTGGGCCGCGTCATCCAGGGGCCCCGGAGGAGGGGAGCCGGGGAGGCATGGGCTTGGAGCAGGGGGCACTTTCCGCGGCTCCTCGCGCCCACCAGTTTGCAAACCTGTCGGGTGCCCAGGGATGGAGCCGGGGGCGCCCCCCAGGTGCCAGCCAAGTCACCGACGCCCCCTGGTGCGGGACCCCCGGCCCGGCCCCCCGCGGGGAGCCCACGGACTCGACTCAGACCTGCCCGTGGTCCTGTGTGATAACATCCCACGTCGCCCCCTGTTTGTTTGTATTGTGTCAGAAAGGGAGAGAATTTTCAGAATTAAAGCTGAAAAAGCCCATCTGTTTCCAATGAATCCCCCATAGTTTTTCACAATGTTTTTGGCAGATTGCTGCTTTCAAATTCCTCCGAGCCCGGGCCTCTTGTTTTTGTTGGGGGAAGGGAGACCAACTCCACAGAGAAGCATTTGTTCCTGCCCGAACGCTCCCATTTCTTGACTTTTTTTTTTTTTTTCCTTTCGGGGGGAGGGGGGGAAAGCACGAAACTTAAATCCCCGCTCTGTTTTCTTTATAAGGTTTCATAAAACTTTATTTCATTTTCGCCATATGCTGCTACTCACAGCCGGGCAACGCTAGTTAAACCCTTTCTACCCATTTTTCTCTTGCTAAGAGTACAAATGAAACGCAGCGTCGTGGGCCGAAGGGGCCCCGTTGCAAGGCGGGATCTCCGGGCCGTGGCCATTGTGTTGCGGGGCTCGGAGGTGTCTTCTTGCAAAAAAAAAAAAAAAAAAAAAAAAAGCGAGTTTGTTTCGCTCCGCAGCCCAGCGCGGATGCGCAACCCCTGCGCACCACCGAGTTTTGCAAGAAAGGACTTGAGTTAGACTGGGATTGGGTTGTTTTGCTTTGCTCCTCAGCCAACTAGGTTTCAGGAACTGGCAGAACTGGGCCGGCCAGGCTGCAAGTTGGGGCTCCCGGCGGGCGGAGGACCGTGCAGGCCGCGCGGTCAGGGGGCAAGGGATCAGTTTACCTTCTCGCCCCAGCCCTGGTCCCGCCCCCCCATCCCCCCACCCCCGCGCCTGCCGGGTCCAGCGCGCGTCCAGGTCACTCAGCAGCTGCGTCCCCAAGGGCTGCCTGAAGAGCCACAACCTGCTCCCACCCCTGGATTCCACCCGGGAGGCCCCGGCCAAAGACAAGATGGGGGCTTGTCAGTCCCCACCCCGCCCCCCCAGAAACCCCTGGACCCCCTTTGCCCTAGCCCGGGACTATTAAAACCTCCACAGTGGGCCAGACAGCAGGGGTCCCTACTCCCTCCTCACACCCCGTTTTAAAAAGCAGTTTCTCCACCTACTGGAGGGCCTGGCTCTTGAAAGGCTGATTTGGTTCCCTCCCCCAAAACTGAAAAATACAATCAAAAAGGACCCTTTTCTTTAAAAAGAAATTCTCCTTCTGGGGAAGCAGGAGTTTGCCATGAGTGTGCATCTGGGTTTGACCTAGATAAAGATCCAGCCCATTGGAAGTTTTATCAGATGGGTTGATAAATGGCTTTTGTCCCCTAGCTGCAGTGGGGGATGTGATCTCAGCTCGGAGCTGAAATTGAGAAGGGGGGCTTTGAGGCCCTTAAAACAACACCTTCCCGCTCTTAAAGTGGCAGCACTTGTTAACTTCTTGGGCTGGAGAGGGAGGAAAGGAAGGGCTGACAGAAGGACTCAGAGGCCGAGGGAGCCGTGAGGGCTGCTGTGGCGTTTTTGCTGTTGTTTTTGTTTTTATTTTATGTCCCCACCTTTGAAACACCCTTCGTAGTCTGAGGAAACTGGTGGGTTATGTAATGCACAGCCCAAATTCCATGAGTTTTATTTCCAAGAAGCCCATTTCTTTTTTGGCGTCGAGGCCGGTAACTAAAACCTGGCAGATAGAACAGATAGCTGCCCCACTGTCACGCCAACTGGCTACTGTTCTAATCTGAGGCACTGACAGCTGCATTTAGTCAAAATTGCCCACCTTACTGAAAACTGAGCTTTCGCTATCCCCAAACTCGATATCCCGGGGGCTCTGAAAACTTGTGTGCTCAAGAAACCTGGGTGAAGAGATAGTGTTTTAAGGAAGAGATGAAATGGGTCATTGCCACAGCAAGGAGGTGGGCTGCCGTATGCTGTGATGCACCGGCAGAGGCTGCCTCGGGGTACAGTTAGAGAAGCTGCAGGTCTGGGGGCATCAGAGAAAAAGGAGAGCTCTGGCAAGTGTGAGACACAGGGACAGCCAGGCACCCCGCGTGCCACGGCCTCTCCCACTGAAGACAGGTGGACTGTGGCTCCAGCAGCTGCCTGAAAGCATAGGTTTGTTCAGTGCTAGTCAACTTGAATGCCTGCCAGGAGTAAACCCAGAGGAGTGCAAATTAAATTGGACATAGTTATGTGGAGAAAGATGTCTTAACCTCTGCTAGACTGAGAGGGTTTGTGTCCTTGGAGAGTGTTTACATGTACTCACTCAACGTGTATGGCACACCTACTGTGCCTTTAGTGGATGGACAGCGGCCACGTCTAGCTGGGGGACATGGGGGCAGAAAAGGCTTTAGAACAGTCTTCCACAAACAGCAGCCTCTTGAAAGCATAATTAATAGATATTCGATGAATTCTGAAACCATTAGGCCTTCATAAGACAGATCTCTAAGAGAACCCGTCTGAGGCATATATTTTTGATATGCAGGTGGGTTTCCTATAACTACGTATGGATGCCATACTCTAGTACGGTTGTTTTCAAAGTGTGATCCCCGGACCAGCCCCATCGGCCTCCCCTGAGAATTTGTTAGAATTCTACCCCAAACCTGCTGAAACAGACACTCGGGGTTGAGGGGGACACTGCAGTCCACACTAGCAGGCCCTTCAGGAAGTTCTGGGGCCCTCCCAAGACTGAGGACTGCTGTTCTCAGAATTAGTGCCCTGCGGCCTTCCTTTTTTCTTTATTTCTTTCCTTTCACTTTTAAGCTGAAGCTGTTTCAGACATGTTAGTCCTCAGTGGAGAAACTAGAGCTCAGGGAGACCAAGGCCCTCTGCAGCGCCAGTGCCTGTCACGTCCGTGGCATTATAAAAGTGAGATTATTTCTCTCAGAGACATACGCAAGCGAGTCCCTCTGCCGATGTTGTTGCTCTCCCGTAGAACTCTGTGTCCCAAAGAGAGAGAGTTAAAGGATGTCCAACTGCAAGAGTCACATGACAGCAGGGCAAGCTAGCAGGCTGGTGTGTGACACACCAAGGAGTCCACAGGGCAGAGCCTTGCCTCTCAGGAGGGTGGGATGTAAAATCCTGAGACCCTTGGCCCTTTAGGCCATGAGAGTGAATAGGGAAGTAAGGAGAAGCTGTCTGGTCTCCTAGGAAACATCTCTAACAGGCTGGAGAAATTGCCAGCAATCACCCCGAATCTCAAAGGAGAACTGGGGAGGCAGAATCCATGGGCTCAGCTGAGGATGCTCATGAGATGGGAAACAGAGTCCCAGAACCCTGTGGAGGGAAGCGGGGTACAGTTTACATGTTGGTGGCAGGTGGATCCTGGTAAACATCCCCTCTGCAGCAAAATATGCAAGGCTTCCAACAGAATTGGCCAGAGAACCCCGACTGTTACGTTTTGGTCAAATGGTGATGTGCCATGCTGTTTTGATACTTGGCTAAATTCAACCTGCCTAAAACCAAAGGCACCATTTCTTCTACTCTTAGTAGATTAGAAAGTGACCAGCTCATCCGAGTTTACCCACGACTTTTCTAGCAGTTTTAAAATCCTAAGTCCCCTGTCCTTAGAAGCCCTTTCAGCCCTGGGCACACCAGGATGGTTACTCGTCCTAGATTCTCTCTTCCCGTTCCCTGGGCTAGTACCTCGCCTGGGTCTTTTAGGGACCCCACTGCTTGCAACTGTGAAGGCCTTGGTGGGATATGGGTCTGGTCACCTGGCGCTGGGCCTCCTTCCTCTGCCCTTTCTTGCCTGTCCCTATTGTCACCTTACTACCAGCAGCTGCCCAGCCCTCGGGCCTGCCTTCCTGTATCACCCACCTGCCCATGGAGCTGCCAAATGAATTGCAATCTTTTTTTTTTTTTTTCCAGAAAATGTTTTCTGGTTATAAAAACAATACTCATTCTTAAACCTGAAAACAATCAGAACACGAAAATAACCCAAATTCCACCCTCCCGCAGACAACCATCACTAGTGAACATTCATGAGTGTCTTTGAGACGTAATACCTTTCTACTGTTCTCTCCAGAGTATGATCCTACGGAGGACAATAATTTTTAAAGCTCTTCCATTTACTGAGTGGTCAAAGTATACCAGGCGCTCTTCTAAATGCTTTAAGTACGTCACCTCACCCAGTTGTCCCTCCTTCCCCCTTGAGAATCATCATTCCCACTGTGCAGATGAGGAAACAGAGGGGCAGAGAGGTTGCCTGACTTTACACAGCTAGTTAGCAGCACAGCCAGGGGTAGAAAGAACCCAGACCCCTCCTGCCTGTTTCCATATACCTGATCTTGGATAAACACACTCATTACATTTGCTGTGTCGCCTTCTAGACCTTATTCTATGAGCATATATGGCTTTTAAGGTGGGGAAAAAGATAGACAAACTCTGGAGACAGGATTAGACAGCAGAATGAAGCGTGCCGACATTTTCCATGGCCCTCGCCCTCTTGCCGCCTCTGCCATCCTATCCACCCCTGGCTTAGCGTTCCGGCAAGAAGATGCCACCCAGCCGTAGGTCAGGAAAACCAGCTGGCAGGGCTGGCACTCTTCAGATTTTCCCGACTCAGATTATGTCTTTCGGGTTTCTCTGATTTATTCGTTTCACGCGCCATTTCGCCCAAGCAGTCGCAATACTAAGACGCCTGTTAAAGTCATCCCCCTGCGCCCAGGTCCGTGCAGAAAGGGGCCCACTACTGCGCCCACGCTACGCGTAGGCCTCACGATCGCAGGCGCACACGACCGTGTGTGCTCCGGGCGCGTGCCCAGCTGGCCCGCGCTTGCCCTCCCACTGCAGAAGGAAGGTGGAGGAGGCAGGCCCGTCTGCGGACGGTGGTGAGGGAGAAAAGCCACTTCAGATGAATGTTGACCCGGAGCGGTCAAGCAGATGAGCCCGGGGTTGCTGCAGGCAGAGCCAGGGTGGAAAATTAGCATCTCTGGAGCCAGTCCTAGACTGGGGGAAAGGAGTTGGGCCTTAAAGTGGAAGGATCGAATTGTTCACCTGCGAGCTTCATTTCTCTCCAAAAAGCAATGTCCTTCGTTGCCCGTGACCTTGTGGAACGCAGGGTAGCCTAGTTCTCTGCCCTAAGCCAGGACGGTATTGAAATGGGATCTCATGTCCGGCCTTGCCCATCGTGGGTCCCTCCTGCCCAGAGAAGCCCTCAGCCGCCGGACGGGCCCGCCTGTGGCCTGGAACGCCCTGTTTGCTGTCGACCTGGCTCCATGTGACCCCAGTGGGAGCTGGGGAAGGGTGTGCAGTATGTAAGCTGAGGTGTGTGCCCTCTCCCTTGGCACTCGGTGTGGCTTCTTGCGACCACTTGGCATGTGCGGAGGCTGGGGCAGAGCCACCCTGGCTGGGTGTGACCAGGGACAGTGCCCCCTGCCTCAGCTGGCTGAGTGGCATTCGGCCACCTCTGCGCACACTTGGCAGGAAGTTAACCCCCAGCTCCCCAATCTACCCTGCCCCGCTCCTCAGGTCACTTGAGATTCTTCGAGAAACTTCCTCTCCTCTGGCCTCACTCTTTCTCCCGTACACCGGCTCCTAAGGGAAGCCCCAGGAACTTGCAAGGGGTGGGAGACGCATTGGAGTCACTGGTGAGGTCGGTTCCCTGGGGCATTCTTAGGCGGGACTGGGACCGAATGCCTTTTCGAAAACTTGATCAATTCTGGCTGCTTGTAGGTTAAGTGAGGTAGCATCTGCTGTACCTGGTGAAAAATCCACCCCACCACCTGGGTGTGTTCCTTTCAGTATCCGATGCCAAACACCTGGTTGTTTAGGGCAGGACGGTGGCATGTAGGAGTGACACAGACAGGTAGGGAGATTCCGGAACACTGCCCAGGCCAGAGTTCGCTAAATCCTGGCCCTAGATCGGTTTACTGTCCCCTCCTCAACGCAGTACCAAGGGGCTGGCGAGGGTGGAGAGCGGCCCGCTGTTCCTACTGCTGGGTGTCACGCTGGATGAGGCAGGGCGTACCCCCACAGCTGGTGCTCGGTTCCCCCGTCCTTCAGGACCCGCATGGTGGCTTGTTGCCTCGGCTGCTGTCCCTCTGTTCTGGCCCCTTCTGTTCGGATTGAAGCCATCGCCTCTTAGGCTACTCTGCGTCCTGAAGCAGTGTTCTCATCGTGCCCCGTTCTTGCCGAAAATGACCCGGGGCTCCCTGATCAACCGGATCAAGCCCGAAATCCTGAGGCTGGAGTATCAGGGCCGAGCCAGAACAACAGCCACCAGGGCATGTCCACAGAGGGATCTTAACACAGGGGATGGCGGGCGGCTGTGCGGGCACAGAAAAGGGACCACGGAGGCACGCAGAGTGGCAGGAAGTGGCTCCCACCCCCGGGTCTGGAGGGGCAAAGGGAAGGGGAGCTTGGGGGCCCAGGTCGCTGAAAGGGGTCCCTGTGTGACTGGTCTCAGTGCTTTGCAGTAGCTCCAGTGGTGACAGAAACAGCCTGAGGACAGAAAGTAACCCATGGGAACCAACAGCCTTCCCTTCGTCTAGAGCCCCCTAGTGGCAGGATCTAACAGTGAGCTGGGGGACAGAGAAACTAGGTTTTCAGAGTCCCTGACCCCTCAAGAAGAAGGAAGCGGGCCGAAGATGGGCAGCATTTGCTTTACCATGGGCACAACTGGCACTTAGCGTTCGCGTGTCTTGCACACTCACCGAGCAGCACTTTGCCCCCAGCCAACCTCAGCTGTGCTGGACGGAGGCCTCGTGTTTCTGGGACCCCTCCTGGCATCACCCATCAGATCCCACTGCCCCTCAACACCTGGTTGAAACGCCCCTTCCGCGATACCCTCTCATCCTCCATTTGTGCATCTCTGCTGTGGGTTAGGGTTCAGCTGGAACGTGCTGGCCTTACACTCCAGAGGTTTCCGTGGCCGCGCACAGGCGCTCTTCGGGGCTTGTTCCGGGAACGGCACCGAGCACGGTGCCTGGCACGCAGCAGCAGCCTCCAGAACCTTCTTCAGCAAGTCAGGGATCCAGGCATGGCCAGGCCAGGCTCCGAGTCTCACCGCAGCTACTTGACCTTGTTTTCAGAATGAGCCTTTTACTCCTTTAAGAGGCAGGTTTTTCTGTTTCCTGGCTCCCCCCACCCCTCAGCCCCTCGCTAGTGAAACCTGATCTAATCCCTTTGCACGCGGGTAATTTATTGGTCTATTGGGCTTTTCTTGGTGGCAAATTGCATTGTCTTTATTCTTGGGTTCTGGCTGTGGAGCCGCTCACCGCACCCCTCAGGCTCCCTGCTCCGGGCCCATCCCTCACACCCCCCTGGGCACACAGGGAAGTAAGTTTGATTGGGCTTCTTTGTTATGCAAACAAGGCGGTAATAATCAGGCTATTATTCTGAAGGATTGGGCTTGATTAACAGTTCAAAGGAGGCCCCGAAGGCAGCTAATGCCCGCTCTGTGGCGTAAATATTTTCATGCTGCCTGAGTTGGTACAGTTGGTTCTCCAAGTTCCCTGCCTCTGCTTCTGCTTCTCAGAGGGCGCGGGGTTGCTATTTAAAGGACAACGGTTAAGTCAGGCAAGCCGTTTGGCTGTGGCTTCTCCCCGCCGCGTATCAGTCCACTAGGGAAGCAGGCTAGAGCGCAGTTCCCCCCAAAATGAAATGTTATATATGTGGGGTGCTGGGGCACAGATGCTTTGAGCGTGGGAGCCAAAACTCCCAGGACAGTGGCAAGGGGCCCTTGCTCTCGGGGGACTCGTGGGCAGGAGGTGGCACTGAGCTGGGGTGTCCTGGCATGGCTCACAGAGAGAGCAGCTAGGGGGGGAGGCTGAAGAAAGTGTCCCAGGGTAGCCCAGGAGAGGTCCAGCATTTACATGTCTATGGCTCCTGAGAAGGATCAGCCCGAGAAAGGCCCTAGGAAGCAGGTGTGGATCCAGGGTTGGGGCATTTCAGAGCAGGGGGACCGGCCTTGCTCTGGCAGTGTTCCAGTGGCAGCGGGGACCGGACGTCCGCCAGGCAGGGATGCCGCAGGGAGCTTTCCTGCCCTGGAGGTCTGCTGGAGGTGGAAACTGGGGACCTCTGGCATCCCTGGGGCCCCAGGTTCTCAAACTCCACAGGGCACCTTGAGAAGCCAGCATGGAGGTTGGTCCCAAAGTCATTATTCGGGCTCTTGATAAACCGATTGCACAGAGAAGCAGGAAGCTGTCGCCCTCATTGCACGAGTCAGGAGCAGATCGGTCCAGTGGGTGCCAAGGATCCACTAGGTCCCCAGTACGTCTGGGAGCCCACCGTGCTGTGGGCACTGCCTACACCCCACCCTTTGCCCCAGCTGGCCAGTCTTTGCAGCCTCCAGATTCTCTTTTTTCCACCACTAGCTAATCCTGAAAGTCCTACTCAAGAGGCCTGGGTCAAAACAAAACATGCATGACGAACTTCTACGGAGCACAGGGTTCTGTGGGGCGCCTTTGCGTTTCCCGGGGCATCTGGGGTGGAGCCCCGGCCCGGTATGAGAGTGAGCAGAGGCCCCCAGAGCTGTCCCTGCCCAAGGCCACAGTGGCTCAAATGCAAATAAAAAGCGCAGGAGAACTAACTTCCATTCAGGCCCTTTCACCCCTGGCTCTGGGCATCCTGGCTGTCTCCATCCACCCAGAAGCGGCTGCAGGGCCAGAGGAGCCACCGTGCCATCCGCAGGAACCAGGCAGGAAGGAGGCGGCTGGCTGCCCTCTGTCTCACTGAAATCGCCAGGGCGGCTCGCTCTGCAAAGCCGGTTTCCTCTTCCTGCTTGCCCGAGTTGCAATAGGATCTGTTTCAGACTCTCAGACTTTCCTCTCCTTGCTTCTTGGGCACCCACAGAAGAGGCCAACCACGGTGTATGGCCTGGAATCCCGGTCTCGTGCTTTTCTAGTAAAGATGCCAAACATAAAAACGGGGCCCTCTGGGGTCTCTCGGGCAGGTGACGCCACAGCACGCTTTTTCCTTTGGATTCTGGTCCCTGACCGGGGGAGGCCTTCAGCCTGTGGTTTAGTGGACACAGGGCGGCAGGATGATTCCACAGGGAGGCGGGGGCCCCTCAGTTCACCACCCATGGGGACTGACCAGCCCCGGCATCCCTGATGCCCTTCCCTGAGCCCCCCAGGGCGTGATAAGCCCATGCATGAATGTCTGAGGCAGACAGGCCCTGGAGAGCTGTGTCAGCGCCTGGGCAGGGAGGGAATGGGAGCCATCGATTCCAGTGCCAGCCAGTCACCGCCAGTGGCCCCGAGCAGGCCGTTCCCCCTGGTCTGCAGCTTCTCCGTGCAGGATGGTGCTCGCGCTTCCCCTTAAACTGCTGGGAAGATGGGCGAGGCCCCAGAGTGGCTGGGGACACCCGGGAAGCCCCATTACTACAGCCCTGGTTTTCAGACGTGGCTCGGGGCAAAGACAAAGTCATCACTCTCAGTTGCCTCCCAGCTCGCTCTGCTGAGCAGGGTAGAGAGGGCTGCAGGCACGGGGACGAGGCCACAGGGACCGGGCCCTCTGTGACCAGGGTGAACACAGTGATCACACTAGCAAACACTCAGCGAGCTTCAGCCGAATGCTGGTGCCCTCCTGGGCCCCTGAATGCTCCAGCAAACTCCCACAGCAGGGACAGCGTGTCACCCATTTCCAGGCGGTGTGAGGCACAGAGAACTCGAGCTGTCCGCACAAGGTCACAGAGGTGGCAGAGCTCGGGACACGCATTTAACACCAAGGCCTAATTACCTGCCAGGTCTTGTTGCTTTTGCCAAACTCTTGGGGATGGCTTTGAAAGTGTTAACAGATGTCAGAGGCCCAAAGGGTGGCCTGTCCTGCCGCCGCCAGACGCAGTCCTCTCCGCAGGGGGCCCCGCCACCCTTCGTGGCATGCCTGCCTCATTCCAGGCTGCGCAGAAGGATCTGGAAGGCCTACGCGGCGGACCCGCACTTCGCTACCACCCGCGCGCCGGACGCGGGGGCCGGGGTCACCATCTGTGCGAGGACGCACAGTGTGGCTGGTGCTGTCTCACATGGGGTGTCCTCATGCACGCGCCCCCCCACACCCCCCGCTGATGGCGTGTCCTGTGCTTTCTCCACAGCCACCTCCCCGTGCAAGATCCTCAAGTGCAACTCTGAGTTCTGGAGCGCCACGGCGGGCGGCCACGCCCCGGCCCCGGACGACGCCCCCGAGTTCTGCGCGGCGCTGCGCACCTACGCCCTGTGCACGCGGCGCACCGCCCGCACCTGCCGGGGCGACCTGGCCTACCACTCGGCCGTCCATGGCATCGAGGACCTCATGAGCCAGCACAACTGCTCCAAGGATGGCCCCACGGCGCAGCCGCGCCTGCGCACGCTCCCGCCGCCGGGCGACAGCCAGGAGCGCTCCGACAGCCCGGAGACCTGCCACTACGAGAAGAGCTTCCACAGGCACTCGGCCGCCCCCAACTACACGCACTGCGGCCTCTTCGGGGACCCGCACCTCAGGACTTTCACAGACCGCTTCCAGACCTGCAAGGTGCAGGGCGCCTGGCCGCTCATCGACAATAATTACCTGAACGTGCAGGTCACCAACACGCCTGTGCTGCCCGGGTCGGCGGCCACCGCCACCAGCAAGGTGAGGGGGACGCGGGACACGGCTACACCCGGGGGGAGGGGGGGTCCCACCACCCCGGCCCCGACGCCTCCTGCGCCCACCGTGTGCTCATCGCCAGGAAATAAGCAGATCGCTTAGAAAGGAACGTCCCAGAGAGTCTTAATATTGCCTGGGGCGAGATATTTGCTTTAACTGGGCAGAATGGAGCAGGGTGGCATCACCTGGCGTTCGTAAAAGTTTGTGAGTGCACTGTGCCTGCTGAGGGACGTCTGAGGGGACCCAGGTGGTTTTGTGTGTGTGCACGGGCGTGCGTGTGTAAACACACGTGTGTACACACTGAATCCAGATGTAACATGGATTTCTTACTGGGCTTATAATCCAAAAAGAAGCACTCCCTAGAGCATTCCGTTTCAAACTTCCCTTATATTCTTGCCCCCAAACTACGTTTTTGTGGGACTGTGTGTGGTGTTAAAACCCCGGAAGGAGAGCCTGCGGCCCAGGCAGAGACAGACGTCCCTGTCCACCAGGTTCTCCCCGAGCTCACATTCAGACTCAGCCAGAGGGAGGCTGGTGGCCTCTCTCAGAGTGCAGGCCGCGGGGTCACCTGTGCCCGCTCAGGGCCCGCCCGCCAGGGCCCCTGGGGTGTCCGGCTTGGCAGCGCGTCTGTTTTCCTAGGAACAGCATGTTGCAAGGGTGCCAGGCTGGCCCACAGGGGCGTTCCTGCTCCTTCCCGGCCCTCCACGCCCCAGGGCAGGACGGTGAGGTAACCTGGCCGCTCGCAAGACCCTCGCCAGCCCGCTCTGTGCCGTGGCCCTCACACACCCGAAGGGGGTCTCTTTGTGGGACCCACTGCTGAGTAGGAAACGAAGTGGGTCTTTGCCCCGTGATGCCCTCAAGGCCCTTGGCCCCAGGCTGTGAACCTAATGGGTGGCAAAATTATGGCCGGCCCTCTCTCGGCCCTGTCCCCGTCCCAGCCCTCTGCAGACCGAGGGGGGCCCTTCTCACGGACCCAGCTGCTTTCTCTGCAGCCCCTTCACCCACCCACCTCCCACCGTACAGCCACGATCAATGAATGAGGGGAGCCTGAGGCTGCAGCTTCTAAATCCAGCAGCAACCAAGCTCTGGGAGGGGAGCCTACCTCTTTGCCCCGTCCTGGCAGAGGCACACGGTGGGTGGTGCTCTCCTCCTGACCCTGGGTGATGTGAACACCAGACGTGATGATAGAGCCAAGGGAGGCATTGTGGTTGGTGACCGGTGAGGCCGGGCTGCTACCCCCAGCGCCCGGGGCCTGCCCTGCCTTTCCTCGTAGGCCTCCGTTACTCAGGTGTTAACTCAGGTGCTAACGCAGGTGCTACTCAGGTGTGTGTGTGCTGGTTCATTCGTTGATTCAGCAAACATCTACCAAGCACCTCTTCTGAGCCAGCCTCTGTGCCCAGGGGTGCCTCCCTCTCTCAGGTTCCAGGCTGATAATGGGGAACAAAGACTGGCATTGGGGTGCTGGTGCTGGGACAGGAGTGGGGACAGCCTGGGACCTTGAGGGACATAAAGAGAAGCCAAGGGTTTTTTATATTCAAGGTGATGGAGGCCTGGGCTTTCGCCATACCCCAAAGGAGCTCTCTGCCAGCCTCTTCTGCTCACTTGAGCCCCTTCCCCTGCCGCCTCCCCTCAGCAGCCTGCCTTCTTCCCCAGGGGCCTTTGCTCGTTTCCGTGATGTTGGCGTTGTCCGGCCCGGCCCGGCCCTGCGTTCTTGTGCATTGTCTCGTGTTTTCCCGCCCAGGCTGACATTTTAGTCAGCTTCCTGCCCCCACGGGACTGCCCCATGCCCCGCCCTCTGCTCCGTCTTCCTCCTCCCAGCTGTGCTCCTGGCACCCCATTTTACGGATGAGGACACAGAAGCAGGGCGTGGGGAGCTCAGGCCTCTGCCTCCCATCCCCTCCCCCTCGCTCGTTCGCCTGTCGCACTTATCCACACGCTGCATCGTTCATCTGCCCAGTCTGTGCCCCCCAGGTGTGAGCTGCGCGAGGACAGGGGTCTCGGACTGGTCCAGGCCGTGTGGCTACAGGCCCGGCATGTCGCTGGCGCTCTGTAAACAGCTGATGAAACCTGGCTCTGCCCTGTGCCCAACATAGTGGGGAGCCCGGGGCCTCTCGGAGGCGGGTGGGCAGCAGAGAGGGAGAGGCAGCCGCGCCCGTGGCCCTGTTGGCGGCGAGCCGCCCGGCTTTCGACAGGCCCCCTTCATGCTGTTACTTGTGGTTGAGTCCCTGGCACAAGCAGCCTGTCAGCCGTCCAGGAGCCTGTCTCCACGAGAGGTGGCGCGTACGGCAAAACCAGCCTTTCCTGTTCCAGGAGACGGATGCCACTTGGAAGGCAGACCCCCAACCCCCAGCGTGTTTGTGTGGCCCCACACCCCAGCAGGGACGCCCAAGTCCCTCATCCTGCCCCCTGCTCCAGTGACAAGACCACCCACTGCTCAGACCACCCTGGCTGCCCCACCTCCCGGCCCCCTGCAGGGCTGCCCATGGGGGTGGGAGCCCTGGATGGAGGGAAGGAGTGAAGTCGGCGTTTCTGGAGGCCAGGGATGGTGCAGTAGTGAGTGGCAGTTTCACGCAGTTCGATGCGGAGGGCTCGAAGCAGGACGGAGAGGCCGTGGCCACCGTCAGCTTGCTGCAGCTGCCCAGGGAGCTCGTGTCCCATGTGGACAGCAGAGGCCCGGGTGCCTTTGGCCCAGGAGCACCAGCTGGCATCAGGAAATGGGATGGTTGCTTCTCTCCCATACGGTCTTCGTAGTTAAGATTTTGGAGGAAAGAGCAGCCAGGACGATGGGAGTCGGGGACTCACACACACTCCCCAGGCTGTTTGCCTCCCATCCCTCTCCCGGGCTGCCCACCCTGTCCGTTTGTGGCCAGAAAAGCCCAGGAACTGGAAACCAAGAGACTAATCCCAGCTCTGCCTCTTGGTGGCTGTGTGACCTTGGCCGAGTTGCTTTACCCCTGCGTTTCCTGTCTTAGATCAGAAGTAATGTCACGCTCCCCTGCGGTGCCACAACACATGCAGTGCCCGCCACACCGACCCAGCGAGTGCAGCTGTGTCCGTGGTTCCCTGGAGGACAGTGACTAACACAGCGAGTCAGCTGACTGTCTCGGGCAGGGGCTCAGCCCAGCCCTGCCCCCAGCTCTCGGCTCTGGCAGAAATGGGTCGCCCTGCCCGGCCCCGGCCGTGGCCAGGGTTTTGCATTCAGCCTGGGGCCCCCTTTTCCTTTCACTGAGCGGCATCTCGTTCCTCTCCTGCCTCCTGCCCGCCTCAAAGGCCCCGCTGGGTAGCCCCTTGGGCAGCCCGCATAGATTTGCCCTCCCTTCCAGCATCAGCCTCCTCGGCTCCACCTGCCATCCTGCTCAGCCAGGGGCTGGCAGTCTTTCTCAGGAATTCTGCAGAAGTCCACCGGCGGGGTGAGAGACGGCATTAGATGGTTGTGGACCTTATGAGTTTCGTGCTGCTGCTGTAACAAGTACCCACAGGGTGGTTCAGATGCACATTTATTTTCCTGGAGTTCTGGAGGCGAGCAGTCTGCAGTGACTCTCACAGGGCTATCATCGAGGTGTCGCAGGGTTGGTCCTTCGGGAGGCTCAGGGGCGGGGGGGATCTCTTCATTGCTGCTGTCAGCCTCTGGTGGCCACCAACGTCCCTTGGCTTGTGGCGACATCACCTGCATCTCTGCCTCGGCGGAAACATGGCCTTCTTTCTGTGGTCAAATGCCCCGCTGCCTCTGTTTTATAATCTCCAGAGAGAGATTTGCCACAGACGGCTCCAAGGACTGGGGCCGATATCTTGGGGGCCATTATTCAGTCTATTACAGTGGATTAATGACATTTAACTTTTAATTAGCTGTGTAGTGATCTGAAGTTCCTGTTCTAAGTCAATTTTTTTTTTTTTGAAGTAAAAAAGTAAGGTGTCTTGAAGAAAAATATTAAGTGCGCAATAGTGCAGGTGGCACTGAACTGTGACCGGTCTGGGGCATCCTGAGGGCTCCTGTCGTCCCCCCGTGAGCTTCGTAGCACGGGGCTGGGCCTGCTCCCGCTGCAGGCGCTGGCACCCCTGATCCCTCTCTGCCCTCTTCCTTCCAGCTCACCATCATCTTCAAGAACTTCCAGGAGTGCGTGGACCAGAAGGTGTACCAGGCCGAGATGGATGAGCTCCCAGCCGCCTTCGCTGACGGCTCCAAGAACGGCGGGGACAAGCACGGGGCCAACAGCCTGAAGATCACGGAGAAGGTGTCGGGCCAGCACGTGGAGATCCAGGCCAAGTACATCGGCACCACCATCGTGGTCCGCCAGGTGGGCCGCTACCTGACGTTCGCCGTGCGCATGCCGGAGGAGGTGGTGAACGCCGTGGAAGACCGCGACGGCCAGGGCCTCTACCTGTGCCTGCGGGGCTGCCCGCTCAGCCAGCAGATCGACTTCCCGGCCCCGCGCGCCCGCGGGCCCCCGGCCGCCAGCCCCGCGCCCGCCGCGCCCGACACCTTCCCGTACGAGACGGCCGCGGCCAAGTGCAAGGAGCGGCTGCCCGTGGAGGACCTGTACTACCAGGCCTGCGTCTTCGACCTGCTCACCACGGGCGACGTGAACTTCACGCTGGCCGCCTACTACGCCCTGGAGGACGTCAAGATGCTCCTCTCCGACAAGGACAAGCTGCACCTGTACGAGAGGACGCGGGAGCCGCCGGGCCGGGCCGCGTCTGCAGCGCTGCGCCCGGCCCCCCGGCCCCTCCCGGGCGGCCTCCTGCTCCTCGCCCTGCTCCCTGCGATCCGGGGGGCCCTGGCTGCGTAGGATGGGCCCGAGCCGGCCGGCCGCTGCCCACGGGGCTGGTGGCTTCTGGTGGCCCCGTGGTCTCTGCCGGGGTCAGACGCGGAGGCAGCTGCTGGTCGGTGAGCTGTGGGACGGTCACCTCGGAGCTGCTGGCGCGTGCTGGGGGCGTGGGGCGGCCCCTCCCCCTCTCCAGGGCCCAGGCCAAGGGCGTGGTGACGGACTGACTGGTGCTGTGATGTCTGTGACAATAGAGCAGTGTGGGGGAGCGCCCCCTCCCCCGCCCCACAGTGTGAATGTGCAAAACCGAGCCCCTCAGGCCGGAGCCCCCACCCCGCCAGAGACGCTGGGGACGGCCAGAGTCCGCTCCTCCCACCCCACCACCCTGCGATGCACTGAACAGGCCCGGCCCACTGCTGCACGTGCCCGCCGCACGCACACACTCCACGCGCACACTCGCACACACTCAGCCGGTGGGGCGGGCCTCCTGCCCCCTGGGGCCTGGAGCCCTCCTAGGGCGTTGCCGGGGGTCTTCGGCAAACTGGTTGTGCCCTGCTGGGACCTTTCTGCCTTGGGCTCCCCGAGACCCCGCGTGTGCCGCGCCTGCTGTGGGCACGGGCTTGGGCCGTTACCAGGCCCCCCGCCTCAAGGAGCTCTGCGTGGGGACAGTGCGCGTTGACACGTGCTCTGAGCGATGCCACTCATGGGCTTGGATGGCCTTCTCTGGCCCCGTCCCCCTGCTGGCCCCCACTCCCCACTGTGCTTAGGAAGTCGAGTCAAGTTTCTAAATGTCTAAACAGAGAACTAGCCCGTGATTTCTGTTCCTTCCTCTCCAGCAGATGGCAGGAGCCCTCGGACTGGGGGACTTGGGCCGCGGGGCACGGGGCGGGAGACCGGTGGACAGGGCCAGCTGGCCTGCCCTGATCCTCTGATTTTTGCCCACCTGCCCCCAGAGCCCTGCTCCCCGCCCTGTCCACCGAGATCTGCATTCCGGGGAGAGGAGCAGCCCTGGCAGCGTGTCCCCGTCTGGCCCTGTCCCCAAGCCCGTGGCCACACAGCCCGGGCTGACCATCTGAGGGGGCCCAAACCAGCCCCACCTCTGCTGCTGCTCCAGAGACCCCTAGGGACCAACGCGTGCCAGGCTCCAGAGGGCGAACCTCCTGGAAGCTGTCCCTGCCCCCCGCCCCGCGTCCCCGGTAGCCCCTGTGCTGCTCCCCAGGGACCTCTCATACACTGGCCCAGGAGGCTGTGGACTCGTCCCCGCCTCCCCCTTCGAGGTCCCCCCCTCCTGCCAGACGCAGGCGGGCGGGAGCAGCGAGGCCCCTCCCTGCTGGGTTCTAGCCGGTCCCCCGTGTCGGAAGTAAGAAGTGAAGCACTTTATTTTGGTCGTGTCTGATCGCGTTTTCTGCTTGGAAGTGGGGCCCCCTCACTGCGTCCCTGTGCCTGCGACCTGTGTGGAGCGTCACCGCGTGTACATACTGTAAATTATTTATTCACGGCTAAATGCAAGTAAAGTTTGGGTTTTCTTTGTTTTCTTATTTTCCTTTGGATGTGCTGGAGTTTGTTTTCTGAACGGATGGTTCCTTTTGGGGGCGGAGAGTTGACTTCTGGGGGCGGGGGGCGTCACCGCAGTGTCCCCAAGGTGTCTGTGGGGGTGCAGTGAGTGGTTGTGCATGCGTGCGTGTGTGTGAATGGGTGTGTGTGCATGTGTGTGCGTGTGCGTGTGTGTATGTGAATGGGTGTGTGTGTGTGAATGGGTGTGTGTGTGTGTGAATGGGTGTGTGTGTGTGTGAATGGGTGTGTGTGTGTGAATGGGTGTGTGCGTGTGTGAATGGGTGTGTGTGTGAGTGTGTGTGTATGGGTGTGTGTGTGAATGGGTGTGTGTGTGAGTGTGAATGGGTGTGGAGGATGCAGCAGTTTAACCACCAACGCGCCTTGTTTCTCTGAAATTCTTCTCCTTACGACGAGCTGCCTTTGGGGGCTTGAGGGACCCAGGTTCCCCGACCCGGGCAGAGCTGGAAGGCAGCCTCAAGGACAGAGGGCCCTGATGCAGAAAGACGTAAGATGCCCAGTGTGGCAGGGCTGGGTGTGCTGGCCTGGGGCCCGGGACGATGCCATCTTGGGGGTCAGCCCTGAGCCCCAGGCCTGGGATTGTCGCTGTCACCCGTGAGGGTCCCGCTGGCCACATGCAGCCTGGGGAAGAGTGATGGTCCCACAGAGGGGGCGCCAGGGTCACTGCTGGCTGTCACTACATTCCATCCTTTAAAACTACTCAGTGAGCCGGGGACACATTCATGCTCGTTTTACAAAGGAAAAGGGAACAGGGATGAATTGACGTGTCGAGTTCCTTACCGACGGCAGTGACAAGATGTACACCTAGTTCCTGCTCGTAGCACTAAGCGCCACGGGGCGGAATCCCAGCTCCTCCACTTTCCTAGCTGTGTGACCTCGGGCGCGTCACTTAACCTCTCTGAGCCTCCGTTCCCACCCCTGACATGGGGCGTGCCTCCCAGAGTCGGTTGTACAGCGCTGAGGGAGGGCCTGGCACACAGCGGCCGTCCTGCATTGCTGACGTCGTTATCCCAAAGCAAGAAGGGTTAAGGGTGGTGGGGGTGGAGGGGGAGACATGGGACCCAGAACCTTGGGAGGGAGGTGAACCGAAAGGCCAGCAAGAGGAGGAATCCAGAGTGGATGTATATCTCAGGCCCAGTCTGAAGAGGAAGGCTAAAAGGGAGAACTTTCTGGAACCCAGCTTACACAGGCTTGCAAAGAGAGCATGGAAGTCTGGGCTTTGGGAGAAAGGAACCGGCATAGAAGAGGCCGATCGAGGTCTGAAGGCACCCACATGTCCCCCGCCCCACCCCCGTCGCCCGGACTGGCAGCACCGCCAGCCCTCTCCCCCTCGGTGGGGGCTGGGAGGGGAGGGAAGAACGAGCAGGGCACGCACCACCCGGCTGGCGGAGCCGCGGGCACTGGCTCAGCACAGAACACACCACGGAGAAGCCAGGGCACACGGCTGTGTGTGTGTTTTTTTTTTTTTTTTTTTTTAAAAAACCCTCATCCACCAGCAGATGAAAATGCTACGCTACTTGCCAGAAACAGCGTCGGTTTGGAAGCCGTTCAGGACCCTCCACTTAGGGTGGAATCCTCTTCCAAGCACCTCGCGACTAGTCGAACGTGGAAATTTGCGTTCCGTGTGGAGATAGAACACGAGAGTCCTCAGCTAAACGGTTCCCGAGCGGCGGCTTCGTGTGCACCTCGCGCGGGGTGGGAGCAGCGGCCCCTGGGCCAGCTCACCTGCAGCCCCAGGTAGACGCGTGAGCACATGCAGGTGCAGCGCAGGCCTCCTCCTCACACCCCCCCGTCCCCCACCCCCGCTCACCGGTGTGTGGCGGGAACTCCTGGGAGGTCTTGGTTCTCCCACCAGAATTTACAAGGCACGAGGACAGGAGAGAAGCAAGCTGTTAAAGCAAACGAAGGGGGCCATCCACGACGAAGGGGGCAAATGAGGGGGTCGGGGGTGGGAATTACCAGGACACCGGGGCAGAGTGGGGCTCGGCGATGCCAGGGAGCGGCGTGCAGCACGGGGTGGTCTTGGGCGGCAAGCTGACTTGGCGTCCACGCTGGCTGTGCCTGCTGCTCGCTGTGTGGTCTGCCTTGCAGTTTCTGAGCCTTAGACTCTCCTCATTTGTAACGCGGAATGAGTTACCTGCCTCCCAAGGTCACGCTAGAAAGCCAGTGAGCTAACACACTCGTAAAGCGCCTGGCACTCGGGCCCTGGCGCGGCGCAGGGAGGCCAGCAGGAATGGCGGCCCCCTCCCTCTGCCAACTGTGTGTGTGTGTGCGCGCGCGTCTAGTCAGTGACTCACGGTCGCGTGTGCTGGGGGCGTACGCAGAGACCCCCACCCCAGAGCGCCTGCTCCCTCTCCGGAGAGACAGTAAAGTCATGTCCTCGAACGTCCCATGGTGACAGGAAAGAGACTCAAAGGTTCTGAGACGATGTACCCTGGACTGGGGGAGGGTGGAGTCAGGGGGGACCCCTGACTAGCTCGCCTGGGGGAATCTGGGGAGCCAGCCACACAAAGATCCGGGGGGAACATTCTGCGCAGAGACAAGTGAGCGCCGAGGGTCTGGCGCAGACCGGGGTCCACAGGGAGGCCGGAGAGGCGCCAGGACCACCTGACCCTCTGTGCCAGCTGCTGTGAGAGCCGCCCGCAGGTGCCGGGCATGGGAGTAACGCTTACGACTCGGTCTGGATGCCGCAGAGCTACGAGCGGTGCCATCAGGAAAGAGTCAGGGGCTGGGGCACACGGCCGGCCAGAAGCGGGGTGGCGGTAGGCGTGCCGGAAGATGGCACGGATGGCTGGCACTGGGTGCAGTATGAAGGAGGGTTTGTGGGGTGACAGAACTTGAGAGGGGGCTAAGAAGTTGAGGTTGCAATGATGCAAGCAATGACAAACCAAAGGGTGCCATGGCCTGCTAGGGAGCCAGCGGGCCGTTTGTGGGGGTCTGCTGCCCTCTGCTGGACAGCGCTAGAACCACACTCACTCCAGCAGGCCCTCAGGGGAGTGGGAGCTGCTGATACACCCAACACAGCACAGGCCCTACCGAGGGTGGCAAGCGTGGCCTCCAACAAGCCTCAGGACATCCCGACACTGCCTTTTGATGATAAGGGCTGAGCCCGTGGTGTCACCTCGGTGACCTCAACCCCACAACGGCCTAGCGAGGGCTCTCATGCTCCCTAACAAGCAGCAGAGAACACCCAGCTTCACCCCCAGGTCTGCACTCCTCATTCCCCCCGCCCCCCAAGTCCCGTGCCTCCCCAGCCCCACACCACGGGGCTCTGCTGCCAGCACCCGGGGCCCTACCTGCTGCCTTGGCTCTGCTCTTGACGGACACTGTGTCCTCTTGTTTGCCCATCTTGGGTCTGTCTCCACGACCCTCGGCTCCGAGGCCACAGGGCCTCATCCGGGTCTGTCATGTGTCCCCAGCCCCTAGAACAGCGTCCCGCCCACAGCAGAGGCCCGAGACCTTGGCCAAGAGGACAACTTTCTCTGCCGTAACTGTCTATACAGTCTCAGCCTCCCCGTAGGACTGCTCAC
Source organism: Macroglossus sobrinus (assembly GCA_004027375.1). NCBI lineage: Eukaryota > Metazoa > Chordata > Mammalia > Chiroptera > Pteropodidae > Macroglossus > Macroglossus sobrinus. Next base: position 199,425 of record PVKZ01002336.1, on the reverse strand, counting down.
GTCAAAACATCACCCCTAGAAGCCGCCTCCTTTGTTTGCGAGTGACAAGGCCCCAGGTGCAGCCAAGCACGGGGCCAGACCAAACGAGATCACACTGACCTTGCTACCCAGCCCCTTCGGGCCCCGATGGTGCACAGGTCGTCGGCCGGGACTGCGCTTTGAAACCCATCCCCTCAAGCCGGGAGGAAGAGATCAACGTGTGTGGACCCTCCACGGGGCAGCTGGCCCCCAAGAAGTGGGAATTACTCCGTCTCTGAGGTGACACAGGCTTGTCCGTGTTCCCACGCAAAGCCAGGTCACACAGCCACAGAACGGTACAGGACATCCCGACACTCAGCCTGGGGTAGGGTTCGTGAGCGGCAGCAGGGCAGGCACGGCCAGCGCCCAGGCAGGTCCCTACGGGACAGAGACGGCTGGTCTGGGGTTCGGGTCAGGATGAAGCCCCGGTGGCCCTATCCTGTGCCTTTAAGAGCCACGGGTTGGAATCCGGAGCCCAGACCGCCCTGGCGAAGCGCAGAGCCTTGTGTTTCAACAAGTGACCTTTCTGCTGGCACGGACTGAGGACTTGCCTCGATGCCAGACGTGTGAGGCCCTGACAGGGAGGAGGAGGAGGAGGAGGAGGAAGGGGACCTGGGCCTGCTGCTTCCAGTAAAAGGCGGGCGTCTTGGCAGCGGACAGCCGAGCGGCCTCGGTGCTATTCTAAACCGGCGCGGGCTGGTTATTGCGACACTAGCTCTTAAAGTTTCCCGGGGCCGTTCCAGCAGACTTGTGCGTTGCAATACGACGGTGGAGCTCGTCGCACGGAGCAGCCTCCGCCTCGAACGGCACGTGCGGGGAGAAGGCCGGGCCCCTGTGGCCGGGACGCACGGCGTCGCCTGGCGTCAGGCTCTCGGAGCTTCGCGGGGACTGTGGTTCGGTTTCAGTCGCTGCGGCAGCAGGAGAGCCCCCTGGTCCTGGCCGCCTTGCCTTCTCCAGCTCCCGTCCAGACGCCCTCCACCCGCAGGCCGAGCCGCCCTTCCTCCGTCTGCGCCCGCCCCTGCCAGACGGCCACGGTGAACATGTGGGTCAGTGTTTCCATTATAAAACGCCTCCCCCCGCCCCTTCTAGAACACATGACCCAACTGTCACACTACCCTCACGGCTGCAGGCTGGCAGACACCGTGTTTTTATTTCCGACCGACAGAGGGGGCCGCGGGACCCCGGGGTGCACGCGCCCGGGTCTTCGAGGCACCTCGCGGGGCTCCCGAGGGCCTCCCACCGGCGGAGGGGAGGGGGACCATGGCCGCCCTGCTCGGCGGCAGGCGGCGGCTCCCCCAGGCACCTCCGTCCAGTGCAGGGGCCTGAAGCTGTTCAGTCCGGGGACTGTGAAACCTCACGGTGGTCACTCGGGGACACCTTACGAGCCCCCGTGTAAGGTCCCGGACCCCACACACCTGTGCGGAACAGGGGAAGGCACACAACTTTGAAAGGCTCCACGTCACATGCTGTCCATGAGCTGAGCGACACGGCAGCCGAGCACGAGTCACCCGCCGCCACGCACCGTGCCCGCCCGATTCTCAAACTCCTCAGCAACACGTTTCAATACACAAGAATCAGAAGTACGGCAGTTTTACAACGTAGGAAAATTTAATACATACTATATAAACAACATTATTTACATCAGAAATCACTAAGACAGTGGCATTTTTCACAAATATAAATTAATTACTGTTTAGTCAACAGATTTTAAAAGTCCACAATTTTACAATAAAGAAAAACCACCTGCCCCCGAACGAGGGGGGCACAGATGGACGAAAGCAGCCTGGACCCTCGGCCTGGCTCTCCTCACCTGGCACGGCAGCCCCCAGACGAGCCAGAGGCCCTGGGGGCTGGCCCCGGGCCGCCGCCCCTGCTGACGAGTGGGTTTGGTCTGTAGGAGTCAGTGTCGCGGTGTGGGTTCGTGACTGCGTGTGAGCCGCGCGTCCCAGGGCACACACAGGGCACGCGGGCCTGCAGCACGGCGTCGGAAGCGTCCTGGTTCCCGCACAGGGCTCGGGGAACGACGACGAGGGTGGGGGGGGGGGCGGCCAGGGGCTCTAAGGGGCCGCAACGGGGAGCCCGGGGTCCACTGTGTCCTTTCCCGGCGGGGACAGAGACCGTGTTAATCCTTTTTATGCTCAGATTCCAGGCGAGGCTGACTGCCCTCCTTCCTCGGCCCAGGAATTAAATCTTTCAAAGCTAGGCTCCGTGGAAGACCATCCTTACAAACTTGGGGGGCGGGGGTGGGGGCAGCTTCTCCCATCCACAGCGAGAGAATTTCTACCTGTGCAAATTTCGGTTTTTAGTATAAGCATACTACAGTATTCATACTGACTTAGGTCGACGAGCAAGTGCCTTTCTCCCAGCCCACTCCTCAAACATACTTCAACACCTGAAACAGATGCTTTTATGGGGATACTGCAATTTTGTAATCAATTTAACACTGATCTGGCTGATATTGCCTTTTGCTACACTGTTTGGCACTCTAAGTCCCAAATGCAAACAAAAGGAAGTTCTTTTTTCCTCATGATGAGAGGTCTTTGGGAATAATTCACATCTTCTATCAACAACAAAAACCTTGATGGTTTTTCAAATGCGGGGCCTCAAAGCGAAAGGAAGTGTGATGCCTACGGGTGAGGGGCCTGACCCGGCTCCCCACAGGGGAGGGGAGGGGTGGGGCGGGGCAGCTCACACCCTGCCCACCGCACCCCCACGGCTCTGGAGTGGGCAGCTCCAGGCGTGGGGCCGTGTCAGCGCTGTCAGCACGAAGCTGAGCCCGTGGTGGCCACGGCACAGGGGTGACCTCTCCCCCAGCACGGCCCGTGGGTGTGGGCCGAGGGTGAGCAACCCCGAGCACCAGGGGGAGCTAAGTGGGGGGGGGGGGTCCCCTGGGCCACCAGCACGAGCATCCCAGGCCGCCCCGGAACTCCGCACGGGCCAGCCTCGCGCACGCTGCTGCAAGCAGCCACCACCACGCACTGCTCCTGCAGGGTGACACTTCCGTGGGTGACGCAGCTCAGGGACGGCCTAGCAAAGGCATCGATGCTGTGGGCTCAGGGCACCAGCGAGCCAGCGACAGGAAGTCCCCACAGGTCAGATCGGGGAAGCTAATGTCGTGTGTGCCCAACGGAAGGGTTTTCGCCAGCTCCAAGCCTGGACACGCGCAGGCACGCTGTGCTTCGGGCCAGCTGTTCGGCCTCTGTCGAGAAGGGGCTCCGGACCCGCTAACACCACTGGCGAGCTCGGTTTGAAACGGATGGGACGGAGGCCCAGGGTCAGCAACACGGAAGGGCTCTGCCAACTGACGCAGCCCCTCGCCTCCGGGTCCCGGCTCGATTCAACTCCAGAATGACTCACTGTCCGCGGCTCGGTCACCCTGCCCCTGGACACTGCCCATCGCGGACAAAATTTTAAGTTGAGTTTATCCTTTTACTTGATCTCATTCTAAGAAAAATGAGCTCAGTCCTAATGGTCTCTAACGGACAGTGGAAGCCTGCCCCACAGGCGACCAGCTGCGTCCATCTGTCCACCACCGCCCACCCTGCGCGAGTGAGGACAGGTGTGACCGTGCCATCCACTTCAGCTGTGACGTGGGAACTGAAATGCAGCTGCACATGCTGACCGGGCACAGCACCGAGAGCTCCCCGCGGGCACGAGCAGACGCCCACCGGGGCCCTGGCCACCCCACACGTGCACCCCGCGCTGTGCGCGCCGGTGACATGCTGCACACGCCCCCTCCACCTTCCGCCCGCTCCCGGCCTTGGCCTCGTCACAGGCAGTGTTAGTCTGCGGGGAGTCGGGGTTCTCGGTCGCCGGGCCCCTCCTCGCCCTGCCCCACCCTCGGCCCACTTCCCACCGAGCCAGACCCGCGGCGACCCCCATACTGCGGTCACAGCACTCGAAGGTCAGGCCGCGGACCCAGGCGGCAAAGGTGGCCGCCCAGGAGCCCAGACCTCTGACAGGCACAGACCGTGCGGAGGAATTAGTGTTCGGTGGGGACGGGGCCACGGAGGGGCTGCTGCCCTGTCCCCCACCCCTGCACCACGGGGTCACACCATGAGGCCCATGTGTATTTCTCCCAAGAACGCATCTGAGGGTGCACCTGCCCCGCCTCAAGTCCCTCGGTGCTCGTCCCCACCGCTCGCCCCCACCCGCGCGCCCCCTCTCCCCAGCAGCAGCATCGTCACATCGCGGTGACCCGCGTCACACACTGTCCAGCGGGTCCCGGCGCCCTCACGCACACGTCCCCCCTCCCCCGACCACCGCACCAAGGTCCCAGGTGCACGGACCCCGGTGACAAGACACTCCGACCCTCAGAGCCCTCCCTGCTTCCTTCACCCGAGAAGCACGCCCGCGACACTGGCACACACGCGCCTCCTCGCCCTCCCAGCGCCCGTCAGAGCGGGGGGCCGACCGCAGGCGGGGAGGGGCGGGGGCGCCGGCGTGGGGGAGCGGTGACCGGACCGAGGCCCCCCGCGCCCTGAAACGCCCCTCGCCGGCGAGCTGGCAGCAGCAGCAGCGTGTCCACAAACTCCACTTACGGGTCTAGGCAACTGGCTCCCGCGGGTCAGACCAAAAACATCCGGTGCCAAGGACTCTCGCGCCCCCGCTCCCGAGCCGCCCTTTATGTTTTCCGCACACTCCAGTTATAGTCCGGGTTGTTCTTCTGGTCTAGCGCCCTCTCCAAGGGAGACCGGTGGTCCAGGGGAGACTTGGAGTCGTGGGGAGACTTCTGAGAAGGGGGCGAGCGAGGATCCGAGACTGCGGGGTGCAGCGGGGGCAGGGGCTGTTTGTAGTCGCCCAGTTTGTCTGTGTGGAAGGTGCGGTAGTGGTCGGAGGGTCCCTGGCCGTGGTAGCCCATCGGGGGGCGGTGGTCGGACATCCGCCGGAAATCCTGCTGGTGGTAGTTCTGGGGCCGGAACTCCTCCGCGCGCCTCCGCTTGGAGTCGTGGTGGTGCCTGGGACAGAGACGCGAGGGTGAGCCGGGGGGCTGGGGGGCTGGGAGACCGGGGCCCGGCCCCACCCGGCCCCACCATCCACTGCCCCCGTCCACTGCTCCTCCTCGGAGTCAGGACACTCCCGGAGGCTCGCGGCAAATGCTCCCAGCACCAGGAACCCGGAAAATGAATGTAATGACAAAGGGCCACATCCTGTGACATGGCAGGAGCCTCATCAAGTCTGCAACGCATCACGGAGGGCGCTGCACACTCACGCGCCCTCCAGGAAGGTGGCACGACCTGCAAACGCTTTCACACTGCTTGACCCAGCCCAGGGGAGAAAGCGCCACAGAGAGCATTCTGTCAAGTTATGAGTGACAGCGAAAACCACAACCAACCTCAACATCCGACAGTAAGTGAAGGATCAATTATTTTTAAACCTGACTCAATCAATGCGAAGAATGTTAAAATGTTCAACTTCTACCGAAAGAATCGGTACCAGTCCATGACAAAAAGAGCAACAACCCTAATTCAGAGACGGGTGAGGACCTGATCGAACGCCTCTCCACTGAGGTGGCCGCTAAGCACACGAGGTGCTCACCACCAGCCACCACCAGGGAGTGCGAATCAAAACCACAGTGAGACGCCTCCTCGCACCTGCTCGGACAGCTGTGCTGAGAAGTGATAAAACAACCCCAGCAGATGAGCACTGGCAAAGAAGAGGGGACCTGCAACTCTTGCTCACTGCTGCTAGGGATGTAAAATGGTTCGGCCTCTGCAGGCAGCACCGCTCACCACAGCGCGAACGCCCGCCAGCAGCGACCGGCTGAGACGGGGCACACACGTGCCAACGTATGTGCTGACACGTCCTACAACGTGGGGGAGCCCCTGAAACGTTAGGCTAAGGGTCTGGATAAGCCAGTCACAAAAGGCCCCGTCTCATCTGGTTCCAGCTATGCAAAACGCCCGGAATGATAACCACGCAGAAGCAGCACACGGGCTGGTGAGTGTCAGGCGCTGGGCAGAGGGCAGGACAGACAGACAGTGATTGCTCAGCGGTTACAGGGTGTCCTCTGGGGTGATCACCGTGATTTGGTACTTGACCGAGATGCTGGCCGTACAACACTGGGAATGGACGAAATGTCCCTGAACTGTCCTCTTTAAAGTAGTTCATTTATGCTGCGAATTTCACCTGAGGGGACAGCAAGATGGACGGTGACTTCAAGTTCCAGTCAAGATGGAGTAACAAGGACTAGATTTACCTGCCTCCTGAAACTACTAGAAAGACACAAAGAAGTTTACAATGATGGCCTTCAAGACATCACGTCAGACGTGACAACAAAGAGCAGTGACTCCTGAGCGATGGGAAACGAATGAGAAGAGCCTTTAACTGCCCTGCTCACTGCCTTAAGACAGCTCCGGGCCTCAGCACGGGGGGTGGGGGGAGGCCGGGGGGAGGCCAGCACAATACACCCCCAGAGCTGAAGAGTCTGGGGCGGAAACAGAACCAAGGCAGCAGGTGTGTGCAGGTGGAGTGAAAAGAGAGTTGTGTGAACAGAAAGCAGTGAGCGGTCTGCAGAGGGGTCCCCCCTGAGTGGGCAGGGAGCACTGCTCGGGGTGCCCACATGAGGGAACTTCCCAAGGCCAGGGAAAGAGCCGCCGGGAAGATCAGAGGTCCACGGGCCCTGTGCTCACCGGGGGCTTGTGTGGAGAGAGGACAGTGGGGACGCTGGCCCGGGCAGTGGAGAATAACCAGCCCCTGCCTGAGCAAGGCTCCGCCCAGTTCCCCCTCCCCAATCTAACAGCAAGACCTGGACGAATTGAACATCCCAAGTCACCTGACAGTGTCTCACGATAAAGCTCCAGAGCATTTACAGGAGTCAGAACCATTTAGCACTCAACAGGTATCCAATACAAAACTACTAGGAATGAAAAGAATGACAAGTATAAGATCACGATAAGGAGATAAATGAACTAAAACTGACCCAAATGACAGAATTATCAGACAAGGACGTAAAAGCTATTTTAAAAACGTATTCCAGATTTTGAAAGGAAATAAAGAGACGTGAAAATTTTTCTTCTTTTTAAAAGGCCCAAATACAACTTCTAGAGATAAACTACAGTGTATGAAAATAAAATATACCAGGTGGACCTCAAGGCAGGTTAGACATTGTAAAAAAAATACTAGTGACCAGTGAAGACACAGCAATAGTAATTATCTAAATAAAGCAGAGAAAAAACACAATTAAAAAAAATGAACAGTACCAGTGAGCTGTGAGACAAAGTCAAGCAAGTATAATTAGTATCTCCAAAGGAGATGGAAGCAGGGGAGTGGGGGCAGAAAAAAACACTTGAAGAAATAATGGTAAAAAAGTTTCAGATTTCATAGAAATGATGAACCCACAGATCCGAGGAGGACGGACCCCGGGCTGGTGCCATCTCAGGGTCCCTCTGCCTAGCGCGGCCGAGCGCCTGCCCGGAGCTCAGTACTTCTGGGTGCTGGCTTCTATGGCTACCTGTTCTCTCCATTTCCTCAGAGGAACACACAAAACTTCGCCAGAAAACCAGAGACGACATCCTCTGACCCAGAGAATAGAAGCTATGACCTGGCACTCAGGCCTCCCAGCCGTCCAGTGTCAGTGTTCCAGGCACCCACCCCTGCCCTGGGCCTGGGATGCCGACCCCACTGCCCCCTGCTAAGCCCAGAGCAAGGACCAGCAGCCTCGCCTTGTCCCCAGCCCGCAGATAACACTGATCGGGACTGTGTCAGCCCCTCACCTCGTGATTCCTCCCCACTCCCCGAAGACACCTCAAGGGCATTGACGCTGGGTCAGACTCAGGGCCGTGCCCGGGCACGTGGAGAGAGGTCACGGCCTCTGACAGGTACCCAAACGCCTCTGGCGCTGGCCTCTCCCCCCACGAACAGAAAAGCTGCTGGCAAAGGTGAGCTCCTGGAGCCGTGCGCGTACCTGTCATAGTAATCTCTGTGTCCCCGGTGGTCTCGGTCGCTGCTGTACTGGTCGTACGGTCTCTTCCTCGACAGGTTGTTGGGTCGGTAGCTGCCAGAGCGGTGGCTGTCCATGTGTCGCCTGTCCCCATAATGGTGGTCCTTGTACCAGTGCTGCTCGTACTGGTGGTGCCTGTCACTGCCCCACGACGCGCTGCTGTTGCCGCCGCCGTAGCTGAACTTCCTGTCCCTCTGCCAGTCGCCTCGGTCTGCGGGGCAGAAAGAACAGTCGCACGGCTGCCAGGAGCAGCTCAGGTTCACCTCTCCTGAAGTTTAAACTGAAGGCTGGCGTGTTTCAAAGAGATAGCAAAGGTCCTCCTCCTTGGCCTTTCTGCTGCTGGTTAACACGCCAGCCAAGAGTCCTCTCTTTCCCCCAAATTTTAAGGTGAAAGAAAATCCACCACCTTTTTCTCCTTCTGAAATCTTAAGAACCATTGCTTAAAAATAGCAGTAGCAAGGACACTATGCAGCTTAGAAATGCATACCATTCAAAGAATGGACAGACAGTCAAGCAGTGGCTTAAATTCACTGCTGATCCCAGGTGGACCAGGCCGGGGGTGGACTCAGCCTGAGAACGAGTGACAGCAGAGAGACACCTGCACAGAGTGAAAGGTCGCGGAAACGGCTCAGAACCGAGCAGAGAGAGCGACTGCACACTGGGCGTCAACGTCTGTGATACAGATGCTCGATATTCAAGCCGAGCCGTTTCCTTCCAGAGAAAGCAAACAGGGCTTCTCTCTCTTCTCAACCCCTCTATGGAGTAGGTCACTGGTTAGAAGTACTGAGCTCCTAAGGAGACGGCTGAGGAATCCAGCATTTAAATAAAAGACTCCAGTTATAGCTGAATAAGAATTCCTTCAAAGGATCAGAATATAAAATCGGTTGACATCACATGAATAATACAAAACCAGTCTAATCCCACTGTACTGGTCACTTAGAATGGTTAAGTGTATGTCATGTGAATTCCACCTCAATATATTGACACACGGATTTTGTGGTTGCTGTTTTCCCCTCCAAATTTACAACGATAAACCCAATTCATTCTTTTTAACTGATAATAATACAGAGTAGAACAAAGGTCTTATTAGTCACCTGACCCTTCTCCTATTAACGGACATTCAGGTTATTTCCAGCTTTTTGCCATGATAAGGCCGCAAAGGCATCCTCATACATGTATGTACGAGGTTTGTATTTCTCCAGACTGACTCCCAGAAGCAGAGCCTACGTATCTAGGTATTTCAGATGATCTTCTGGAAGGACTACTGCAATTCGCACTCAGCAATTTATGTGTGTATCACATTTTACTGTTTGCTGATCTGAATTAGTTTAAAAAAAAGCTGGTTAACTTATTGTTCCTTTAATTTACATTTCTCTAGTAACAACGTTAGTTATCTTGTATTGGCCATTTATTTAAATTTCGTCTTCTGCACGAATTCCCTATTCCTAACCTTGGCTCATTTTTCCCTTTGGTTATCCTTTTATCACCTTACAAGGATTCTTTCAACATGAACAGTTTTAACCCTCTACCTGTCAGGCACAATGTAAACCGTTTCCCTCAGTCTATCACTTGTCTTTGTTTGTTTATGGGGCCTATGTTCCTCTCAAAACTGCGAGAGCATCCTTTGGGATGTCTGTTTCACGCTTCACCTCATTCAGAAAAAAGACGACGGTGGAGTGATGGCAGAGAATAAGGCACAAAGGCCCGGCCGCTGTCTTTGGAGAATAAAATGATTCTTCTCTTGTCACCGCTTTTCACGGCTCCACTTCATGACCTACCTGCATTGCTGAAGTGTCTCTTATTGGGGTGACTGTAGTTATCCCTTGGGTGTCCATGCATCTGTGGGCCGTGGGAGGCAGGCAAATGGGACTTCTGGGGGTGAAGGCTGTGCGGGGCGTGCGACTGAGACAGCAGGGAATCCCGGCTTGAGCCCGAGGCCTCCGGCCGGAATGGCTTCTTACCACCGATCACATCATCCTTCTTCTTCTGCTCCTGGGAGTACAAGGAAGCCAGAGACTCAGACGCAAGGCCGAAACCCCAAGAACGGTGTGAAGATCGTCACCCCCAAACAGCCCCTCCTGGCTCCTGACCATCTGTTCACTGTCTCACCAAAGAAAGCTCGCCGGGTCCCCTGAGCGCCGGAGCCTGAGCAGTGCACAGAGCTCCCGCGGCTGCTCTGATCTGCTAGGCCACCCTCCACTGACGGGCACCTCTAAGAGCACGTGCAGGGGCTGACGTCACCACCTGCGGCACGGGACAGGGGCCCAGGCTGCGAGAGTCTCGGAGACTCCTGCTGGACCCAGTCAAACCAGGACCGTCACCTTTCTGACGCTGATTAGCTGATCGGCACAAAGAGCCGACTCGTCCAGTGGGGACCAGCTCGTGTGTCCAAGTCATCAGGCAAACATCTAAATGTTTGAGTAACACTGCTTATGTTTTTCCCCCTTTATGGCAAAGGAGAAAAATGGAGAAAGGCCCAGTGTGGCATACGATGCCAGAGAGCAGTCTCTCTGTCCCACTGAGTGGCAGATGCCACCGGCACAGGTCCAGGGCAAGGATGCCATCACGGGTTTTCTTTAAGCACCAGCTACCAAGTCCTGGCCCCACTGCCCGGGGAGGACCTGTGAAAGTGCTAGCCTGCGTTTTCACCACACGAGCGAAACGCTCGACATAAAAGCATCAGAAAATGCAGTTTAGGAAACATTAGAAATGTAAAGTATAAAATGTAAAGTTAGTGTAATCACTAACAAGGGATTACTGTAATAATTTGGTCCAAGTCTTTCTAAGCATTTTTATGTTTTTTATACATATATACACACATACATAAACATATATATCTTTTTAAACAATATTACTTGGTATGTTTTTTTCACTTAACATATTGTGAAAATCTCATGTGAATACTATTTCCCTAGTATTATATTTATGGCTGACTAACATTCTGTGGTGTGAATATATCTTGACTTATTTATTTATCAAGCTGATTCCAGTCCATTTCTTCCCGGTGGACGTTCAAGTTATTTTCACTATAAACACGTTTAAATCCTCAAGCATCTCCTCAAACTCTCAGAAGAACCGTTTTACTCTTGGATGCATCTTACTGAACCAGCCCCCAGAAAGGCCGTGACAACGTATACTACACCCCCGCGGGCAGGGCCCGGCTTCATTCAACTTACACTGAGCTTCGGACACCTAGACTGAGGGGGCCCTTGACAGCATGTGTTCAATTTCAAACGCTCCTCTTAACTTTCACGCTTTCCCAGCTACTCCATCTCCTGGGGCCCTTCCCGACTACTCTTTCAAAGACTCCTTATAATGCTGAAAATCAACATTAATGTTCAGCAGAATGAGTGTATTATTTCTGTGCATTTCTGCTGGATCATACACCTTATTCTTTCACGTTAAATCAAACTAGAAGGAACAGCTCCACGCAGTGCTGGGCGTATGGTATGTTCATGCAGTAAACACCTCTGAGCCCAGCTCCAGTGACAGCGCCATTCCCGGTGCTGCGGACAAGCAGAGGGCGAGGGACACGAAACCTCTCCTCTGTGGAGCTGCCATGTCAGCAGAGGAGGTGCTAACTGCTCCCGGACGGGCCCTGAGTTGGGCAGCACCCACATGGCAAGTCAGCAGATAAGCACATGGACAGGCCTGCACAAGGACACTGCCCACCCCGACACCAAGTCTGCTCCTGCACGTGAGCGGCTGGGACCCGCCACACAAGAGCTGGCCCAGAAACAGCAGAGGAAGTGTCGGCTGCCCTCCACCGGGTTCCCCATCACGAGCCGCATCCGGAAGGCGCACCGAGACACGAGCACAGGGAAGAGGCTGACGAGCAGGTGACTGCAGCACGTAAGAACACAGGGTGACGACCGGTTCCAGCGCACGGGCCGCCTGACCCTTCGGGTCCTACTGGTGGCCGACCGTTACTGGAGCACGCTGGGGACCTGCACGGCCAATGTGCGGGAGGAGCGCACGGGACAGGACGGGTGTCGTGGGGTCTGCACACCCCCTGGACCCACAGCTCCATCCGCGCAGTAAGCACAGACACCCAGGGCCCAGTCCCACACCAGCCACCCATGACTCTGACCATGTCCCCAGGGAAAAACTGTCATTGAGGCATTTTCTTGGAACTGGTTTTTATCTATGAGGATGAAGTAGGATTAAATCTGTATTTTACCTCCTCTTCTTGAGATCTTTTCTTATGAGCCATCTTGTATAACTTATGCAATTTTCGAGCATCAAATTCTGTAAACTTGGAAACAAAAATCCATAGGTTCCTTAAAAAACAGAAATGATACTGGTAAATTATACAAGTTTTTAAATTACTTTTTATTTTCGTCATGGATGGCAAGCTATCAAATATTACTGCGGAAATGAAGTCACAGAAATATTCTTCCAGGTCTTTGCATCAATAATCCATCTTTCTTTTTTTTTTAATCATCCATATTTAGATGCTATAGTCAGCAGGGTTTGGCCAAGGGGTCTGGAGACCAGGGCTCCCTGTGTCACGGTTAAAATCCCCCACTTCACTGTCCTCCACTGTCCGTCCCTCCTGGCTCTGCCGTGAGTCCGTGTCCCCAGAACCCGCCAGGCTGGGCCCGCACATGGCGGACAGTCTCCACATTGCTGTCCCCTCCTTCCTCCCAGTCGTCACCACCGAGGCCTGCGGTTTCCTCCTTCAAACTCCCAGGGGCCCCTTCCCTCCGATTCCACCACGTGCACCCTAACAGGGTGCTGGTGTGACCAGGGCATGACTGACACAGCGGGCAGCACTCTCGGGGAGCAGGAGGAGGCAACTCGCCCCACACTCTCTTTAGAGAACAGTGTCACCTGTGTGCCACCCAGGCACCGTGTGGGTCAACTCGTGCACCTGCAGCGTGCTTCCGGGACACCGTCGACCCTCCTCCCGAAGGCCTTCCGTTAATTACAGGCTCCGCCGTCTTAACAGACTGTGAACCCCGAGGACCCTCACGGCCCCACTTCCGAGCCGCTACAGAAGCTGAGAGCATCTTCATCAAAGTCCACTCTACCTACCGCAGGCTCAGGTGCCCACCCGCCTCTCAGAGGACACTCCCCCTCCTCCCGCAGGAGGCCCCACTGCACCTGGTCGGGCAAGTACCACTTGATGATGGACAGTGTCTCAGGAGTGGGCAGGGACCTTCCTGTGCACTACTGCCAGCCAGGACCACGGGGCCCTGAGCATTTAAACAGAGACGGGCCTCTGTGCACGGCAGGGAGCCCGGCTTACGGACACACGTACTGGGATGACAGTACTTTTGGTATCTTCCAACAGGGACTGACTGAGTCTGGTAAAAAGCCAGCCACATGGCTGGGGACGGAAGGAAGGTGGTAACAGTGTAAAGGGGAAGAGTAACATTTTAAAAGAATTGTTTAATGGGTGTGAAGCATGCTATGGATAGCATACCATGAGAGGGTTTCTTAAATTCATTTTTTTACTCCAAAACCAATCCACTGGTTTTGGGCTTATTATATGAAAATAATTACCTTAACTACGAAGTATATGAAGTCAAAGTGACTGGATCATGGAAAGAGATGAATGTTACAACTGCCTTTGAGAAATGTGTTTTCTTAAAGTATCAAAAGCGAAACGTATTAAGTCATGATACTTTACCAACCAGAGCTCTGGATTACCTGTATTAATCCAAATTACTCCATCATCAAAGAGAGCAGAGAACTCACAGAGAACTTCTGGTGGTTTCAACCTACTTCCCCTCCTGTGTCAGGAGAGAGCTCACCCGTTAGTGACCGTCTCACATCTGAACTTCAACCTGAGATTAGCGTAAAGTCACAGTAGATAGATGTCTGTCCCGTTCAGGTTTAAGGACCGAGTCTTCATGCTGAGAACAGGCATCATACCTACTATCATCTTCCTCTTATAAATAATGACATCACCTAACCCATTAAAAGCACTGGGCTCCGTGGAACGGCCTATTTCAAGAAAGTAAAATGGAAGCCTACAGAAATGTTGCCAAAAGACAGCGCTTGCAGAGAAAAAAAATTCTCTCGGAGTGGCTGTGTCGCCTTGATTCACATGCCATTGGGTCGAGCCGGGCAACGGGGCCCGGGTGCTCACCTGCGCCACAGCTTGATGTGCTCCTGGTCTGAGTAGGCTTTAAGGCACTCGGCTATGCGGTCCCCGATTTTCAGCAGGCAGTTGCGCGTGTGCTCCAGCTGCTCCTGCACACTGAGCCCCTTGTCGGGCTTGTCCAGCTGCTTCAGGGCCTTCTTCACGGGCCTCATCCTCTCTTTGCACTGGAACAGGCCACGAGAGCAGGGTTATGAAACACCTGCCACAAAGACGTCTCTGCCTTGGCTTCCCGACCCCGAACTCCCAGGGGACACACAGCCCGCCCGCCATGTCATCCCTGGGGAGGGCAGTTAAAGCCAGTGGGACACGTGCCAGCGTCAAGTTAAACACCTGAGGTGCAAGTCTCAGCGTCACCGCTTAGAGCGAGGACCTGGTACCCCTCACTTGGCCTCTGAAGATGCTGCTCTGTTTCCCGAACTGAAGGGGCCTGACGACCTCACAAGGCCATTGTGAAGGTCAAATGAGATGCGAAACTACAGACCTGGTCCGAAAACCTCCCCCAGCAAACTAAGACTGCAGGACGAGATATTTACAAGTCTTTTAGGCTCGTCAGAAACTGAGGGAGGGGCTTCTGGGTAAGAATGGTGAACAGAGCACGAGAATCTTGTCCTCCCTAACTCTAACCCCGCTAAAGGGACAGTAAAGGGATTGCCTTAAAAAGAGAGAACCCCACAAAGACAGAAAATATAAGAAAGAAAACAATAGGAATACGATATTGGCCGCTAGGGAAGTCAGTTAATAAACCTGAGAGCACCAGAGCCAGCTATGGAGCCACTGATGTGCACTGCAAAACTCCCCCAGAGTGTCAAGCGTCTCCGGACACAGGATTGAGAGTTAGGAAGTAAGGACCGGTTTTAAACGATGGCTTAAGAGTAACAGGTACTCGGATTCATAACAGACACCCCGATATCCGACACTTTACTATGTGACACAGGACGAGTCCCTTAACCCTCTTCCCCTTATCTCTAGAGACATGAGTAGTAAAAACTCCAAAATCACGCACGAGAGAATGATAATCAAATGTAGGGCCCGTGGCCACTTCCGGGGAAGCAACGAAGGCCGACACTGGGGAACACTGGGGGCTTCTACGTTCTAATCTGAGCTTCAAGGAAATGCAGATGTGACAGAGCGTCGTGGGGCCTGCACCGATGCATTACATTCCTGGACTTTTTCTGTCGTTTTTAAAGAGTCCGTAATATAAAAACAGGAATAAATAAGCCAATATTGTAAAAGCATTTTTTAAAAATAGCATGGTGCCAGAGAAGCAGTAGTTTTGATTTTCTCATAAATACTGAGTTAAAGAAGAACCAAGGAAATGTATCAGCTGGTTGTGTAATGAATTTATCCATTCACTCGATTTACTCATTTACTGATACACTTCTAGCATCTACGTGTACTTTATATATATAAAGACACATTACTTGCTCTCTCAGTGCTCACAGGCAAAACATTAGGAGAATATTTTAAAATGAGGTAAATACAAAGAAAAATGTGTATCTATGTATGCACACATGCATACAGGTTTGGGGAACGCAGAAAAAGGTGTAGAGAGAGAGAGACGACCAGATAAGGATGGGATCGAAATTCTTTCCTCTGCTGCCACAGAGCAGGAGTATTTTGAGATCTGGAAGATCACTTTCTCACTGGGCATGAGTCAACTACTCCAGTGAACTGATGTGTGGAAAACCGGGGAGAAGGGGCGACCACCACAGGGGTGGGGGAGAGAATTTGTGGAGTGCAGCACCAGGAAACACACCTGCAGCTCCAGTAAGGAAGTTAGGGCGTGAGGACGCCCTGGCCTGTTCCCATCCCATTGAGGCCTCGTCCGAGCATCCCGCCCACACCGCCCCCTCTCACCTGGGGAGACAGACCGTATCCTGGGCCATGTCTTAGCGTCACCCACCACCACAAGGAAGCAAGGACGATACGCCACGTTCGCCACTGCTCTAGCTCACTCAGCCGGGACCCCAGCCTTGCCTCACCACTGCAGGCACTGGCGTCCCTCACGTTCAGGACTTACTATGCTGAATGTCTCCTGGTCCAGGTCATCCTCTTCATCCTCGCCGATGGGGACAGGCTCACTTCCTGCTGTAATATGGACAGGACCCTGAGATCGCTTTGATTTACTCGAAGATTTGGCATCACCACCTTTAGGCTTTTAAAAAAGAGTTACAAGGGGTCATTGTCATTGGTGTGATCCTACCCTGCAATTTGGACTTGGTACCTACGTCCCGTCACTACAGCGGGGAAATAGGATGGCCTCAGTCTGCAAAAAAGGCAAAACAAGGTCCTCTGAGAGACATCGTGAAGCCAGACCTACATGAGTAACAGCTTACGCACCATTCCCATTTCTGTCTCCAAACATACCCAATTACAACTTTAACTTCACCGATTCATTTGGCTGCCATTCCCTGACCCATCAAATGCACAAAATCATCATGAAGAGATTAAGAGTATAAATTGGCAGAGATCTTGTACAGTATCCTGCAGCAATTTTTATTAACAACTTATAAATGAATATACATTGATCTAGAAATTTGTATTACCTAAAATATTGTAAGTGATTGAAATCTACATGAACTTGCACGGACAAATCTCATTTTCTCCATGAAAGATTGCAGAAGGATGAAGATATAAGTATATATATATATTTAAAAGAGAGAGTTTCAAAAGCATTCATGATATGTGCATGAAACTCAAAATACAGTTGCCAAAAAAAGCCACTTGAAGTAAACATGGGAAAATATTAACAGAAAGTATAACATCTGAGTAGTGGATACATGTTTGTTAAATTGTTCTCTGTGCTTTTATTTTTTATATATTTCACTTAAAAAAATAAAAGTATCTTTCTGTGGAAACAAAGACACAAAGTATGTCACAGGATACTTTGTGTCTTTGTTTCCGCAGAAAGATACTATAACATTGGAAATTGGAAAGCAATTTCAGTATGAGAGATGTTAACTGCTCCAAAGCTGTTATAACCAAACAGAATCTTCTTTATGTACTGAAAACAATTTTAACATGTATTTATTCACTTGGAAAGTTGTTTGTGATATATTGCTAAGCGGAGAGAAAAGAGTACCCAGACAGTCTGGTCTGCTTTTTATTTTATTTTTATTCTTATATGGAAAGGTACTCAGCAAGAAATCTACTAGAGTTCTAACTGGATGGTGGAATTACAGCAGTTATTTGTTTGCATGTATTAATGATGATTAATTGCAAAATAATTTCATCATAAGTCAGCAAGCATACATGCAACACTTCACCAGATTTCTGTGGTTTGGAATGAACTTTAAAACCCCCAAAGTGAAGATTATATAATAGCAGGGCTTTTCACCCATTTCTATTCCAAAAGCTTAACTCTTGCTAGCATTTGGTTGGAAGCCTAAATCCTTCAAATATTCAAATTCGTACGTGGATTGTGCTGTTCTATCATGAACCTGAGAATGTATTCCAGGTAGTCACCTGTAAGGGCAGATTCCCCTCACCTGTCTCATCTCAAACAGCCCCTGAAAGACGCGGAGTGCACACGGAGCCTTCCATGCGGAAGGACACCCACCCCTGCACGTCCCTCTCTCCCTGCAGGCGGAGGCTCGGGCCCCCGCCGACAGCCCGACCTCCCTTCTCGGGTGTGCCCACGGAAAGACGATTACTTCAGGACCCTCAAACTCCGTTCCATTTCTAAATTCCAGAAGGGAATTTCAGCGGCTACGGGCATCTCGGTAAGAAGAACATCATCAATACCTTCTCTTTCTTGTCTTTCGACTTCTTCCGTTCCTTGTCCCCGTCTTTGTCTTTCCTGGAACTCATTTGTTTCTCCTTGTTCTCCTTGTTCTCTTTCTTCTTCTGTTTCTTTTTCATTGGACTTTTTTCTAAACCATCATCCTAGAAGACAAACAGGGCTGTGAGCCATGGCCACAAACTGTACATTTACCCGTGTGCTTTCTGGAGCAGAAGCGCTGCCCCCAGCGGCCCATCACCGCGTCTACACTTGGAAGCCTGGTTTCCAGCCTGCAGCCTGCAGCACCCACGCAATCCTCAACGCTCTGCTAACAGCCAGGTGAGCTTCCAGAGGCAGACGTTCTTCACTTCTGTCTCCTCTAATTCTCCCAGCAACCCTTGGGCATAGGCATTATCATTTCCATCTCACAGAGAGGAAAAACCAAGGACCAAGGAGATTACACATGCACCTGTCAGCTAATACCTGGGGCAGCTGCTAGCATGTGAATTCATGTATGCACGACTCAAAACCGTGCAGGCTGCAATACCATTGCTGACCCTCTTGGAGCTAATCTCAAAGCACGATTATGCTCGAAAAGTAACAAAATAAAACCCATTAAGTTGCCATTCACTGAAACAGGACACTGAAAGACACTGGTTTACATTCCACTTTGCTTAGACCGGAGGTTACAAACTGGCGGGCCTTGGGCCAAGCCTGATGCACAGACAGGTTTTGTTTGGCCCAACAACAGACTGACCCAGAGAGCAGCTGTGCCCTGCACCAGCTCCTTGGATAGATAGCAACATTGCCAGCACTCTGCCGTTCCCCAAAAGCAGGCTGAAAATCAGCTGCCATTTATCATTAGAACTTGCATGGTCCCCTTCATCCGCTTCCAGTCTGTGCGAGTTTGCACTTGCTGACTTAAATGAGCAACTACGGTCCTCTCTCACAGGCTAAATAAAGACAAACACTCAGTTTCCTTTATTCACTCCGCATGTAAACCAAGCACCTTCCGAATGCTTTTATGCCAGTTGGCACAATAAGTGGAGCTTAAAATACAACGCTCGACTGAAAGCAGGCCTCATACCTTCACTTCTCCCTCCTCTGATGGATTGTCTGAGAGTCTGGGAGATGAAAAGTCAATCCCATGCTCATCTTTCAGCCTGGGGGCTTTGTTTTCCTTTTTTACTCGAGGCTTCCGCTTTTTTAATTTGGTCTGGAAAGGGAGAGAAACTGATGCTATAACTACAAATCAGGTCTCTCAAAAGCATGACCAGACAACATGACTGACTGAAGCAGCGGCCACATGATCCAAACGAGTAAATTCAAAGTGCAGCCGATTTTAGCTGGTGCGGACGTGACTGTAGGTCTTACACATATCCTGCACCTCACCCCATCCGCACCACACCCACATACATGCCACACACACACCACACCACCCCACACACACACCACACCCAGACACCACACACACCACACCCATACCACCCATATTCTCGAATCTACTGATTCCGATTTGTAGAATTCCCTCAAAGATAGAATTCAAAACAAAAAACACCTTATGTACAAAGATACAAATTAATATATACGACAATAATAGTAAAAACAAAACAAAGACAAACAAAAAAAGTCTACAGCCACGCCACCCCGAGCAAGCCCGATCCCGTCTGATCTCGGAAGCTAAGCAGGGTGCGGCCTGATTAGTACTTGGATGGGAGACCACCTAGGAAGACCAGGTGCTGTAGGTGTTTAAAAAAAACCAGAAGCTATACTGAAAATCAAGGAAGAGATGTGTATGTACCCAATCAAGTATGATACATTAACCTAATGCAAGTAGAAACATAGTTAATGGTCTCTCCAGAGCCTAATTCACAGTACACACTCAACATACACATTCTCTGAAGAATGACACTATTTATGACGCCACTGGGTGATAAAAAACATAGTATGGGATCGGGATCATTTTTTCTTCTAAAATGTGTTTTGTTTGTAATACAGAGACATTAACACAAACGGCACAGCTCCAAGAGCACTTAAGGAAACGGACAAAGGCTGCTGCTAGCACTGGATGTTAACTTGTTTTACATATGATTCCCACTTCTAGGTCTGAACTGAAATGAAAAGTTGGGGAAATAAAAGGAGATAAAGCTCAGACGAGCTCATCAGCAACTCACAGTTGCAATCTTTCACTAGGCAAGAAACGCATCATAACTGAAGTCCCATTTCTGAATTAACTGTGGACTCCAGCTGTCCACTTCACCCCGGGACCCATCCTTACAGTGGTCCAGGGTGGCACCGGGAGAGACCAGGACTATTTTGAGACAGTATCTGAGGAGAACGGCTTTGTAAGGAAGTTGCCATCATGGTTAGGTCAGTAATTAAGTGACCATTTCTGTCATCACCAGCCACCACTGCTGGGATGCACGAGCAACAGCTGACTACCGGGAGGCCCCACTCTGCGCAGTGCCCCGCGCGGCATCATTGCTTCCCCTCCCCGACGCGGAGGGCTCCGGGCCTCGGCCGCCTGGGGACACCCGGCCGGCAGCCGCACTCACCTCCTCCCCGCCCGACACGGCCCCCTTCTTCTCCAGACTCTTCCTGAGCAGCTTCAGCAGGTAGTCTGCTCGCGTCTGCAGCTGCTTCCCCTGCGGCTTTTTATCTGTCTCCACGGGCAGAATCTT
Source organism: Macroglossus sobrinus (assembly GCA_004027375.1). Classification (NCBI taxonomy): domain Eukaryota; kingdom Metazoa; phylum Chordata; class Mammalia; order Chiroptera; family Pteropodidae; genus Macroglossus; species Macroglossus sobrinus. Next base: position 178,951 of record PVKZ01002336.1, on the reverse strand, counting down.
CAACAGGAAAGGAAGAGAAGCACCCGCCACCACCCACATCCCGGTTAGTGGATCAGGATCGACGGCGGCGACGGCGAGCTGAGCAGTCCTCGCCCTCCCCGACCGCCCGAAACACAGATACAGCCTCAGATCCTATCTCATGGCCATGGCTCCCAGTCACTGACAATCCCTCATGAGCCGTTCTCGTTTTACAAAATGGGATGGAGAAATCCAGCTCTCCCACTGGCTCCTACCTGTGCTGTTAACAGGGTAGAACAACTCAGGTAGGAGGGGCTTGTTGGCTTCATCTGCTAGAGCATCCCAGCCGTCGTGGATTTCCTCCTTCCAGGAGCAGGGAATCCCTGGAGCTAGGTTAAAGCTTCGTTTTAGATTGAAAATGCTTCTTAGAGCATTGCCGGAGAGCACTGAGCTGTGCCGGGACAGGACCCGTCCCTGCGACCACGGCTGGACCTCTCAGGCCAGACTGGATTTGGTCTCAGTGCTTATGGCAGGGTGCTGTCACCCTCAGCGCATCGCACATGGCATGAGCATTGTTTGACGTGCCAGGAAAAGCCCTGCCAGGAGCACAACATGGAGCACATCCTACTAAAACTGAGCCAGTCAGCTCCCCCTGCTTACAGCTCTGAGCACGGCCTGCCTGCCTGCCTGGCAGCCCGGTTTGTGACGGAGAGGGTGGGAGGCTCGATTTTGTGGGAGAAGTAAAGCCAATGTTTAACTCCATTACAGAAAACACCAAGGTGTAGTTCGTTCTCTCTCCGTATGCAGAACGGAAGTACGATCGTCTCAAAGACAGTTTTAAATGAAGGGCCAAGAACTAAGGCCGAGAGATGCTTTTATCATCAATAACCTCACCCTGGTATTTGGTGCAAGGAGACTGACCTATCACAAAAATCAGATCGAGATTTCTCCTAGAACTTCCCCAGAAGTTTACCTGGCTACTATCTTCATCTAGACACAGTGCCACAGTCCACTAAAGAAGGTACCTTTCCAAGGATAAAGAAATCCCAGGAATTTATTATTGTACTAACGTCCGACTTGATAACCCGCTACCCTACCAGAAAATAGTGAAAAATAAGTAATCGATGCGAAAACATTGCACGACACGTCCAGGAACGTCCAGCGTCCGAGTCGCTTACTTTGTCCGTTAACTTAAGCTCCGGGTCCGTTTTGATCAGCTCCCAGTTCCCATAGCCGTGCTCGTGAATCCCCAGCAGGAGGCGAGAGTCTTCTTCCACCCCCCACTCGACATCGAAGTGTGCAGCTTTGACGCGGCAGGTTAAGCAGTACCTGAGGGGGTGTCAAGAACAGGAGGACTTCAGAGAAGGGGCCTTTCCGATGGATTTGGCGACGAACACAGACAAAGTTCTGTGACACGTGAAAGCCGAGACGACGAAACGTCAGGTGTGTTTCTCGTGGCACAACCACCCACGCGTGGGCCCAGAGATACACTCACTTTTTTTTTTCTTCGGGGTCCACAGGGATAGATTTATGCAGCATCTCAAACTCTTCTTCATGCTGTATGATGGATTTCACGTTAACCTGAACCCCAGATATCTTGATGGTTGGCCCTCTCTTTTTCCCTGGTCCTTTCCCTAAAAAAATAAAAAATAAAAAACACACCAATTAATCTCACATTAGTTAAAAATGAGAATTTGTTGAAGCTCCACAGATAACATATCAAGGCTTATGCCCTAGAAATACATGTCTTACTCAAATTTTTAACCTATAAGGCAAAAAAACTGTTGGTAAAATAACCTCTAAACAATTCGGTTTTTTAAGATTTAGAAGTTTTGAATTAGCTCGTGTTTTTAATTGTATTGCCTTTCATACATATGTATTTATTTAGTTCTAAAATAAACAAAAAATTCTTTAAAAAAATAACATCAGTGAAGTTTTTTTGTTTTATTTTTCTGACTATCCTATTAACTGTTTTCTTTTAAGTGTTTTAAAGACGGTCTTCTCTACTAAAAAAGTATGAGATCGAGTCCATACCTAACAAATTTGAAATGATGACCAAAAAAAGTCACGGAAGGTTTCCATGAGCCCTAGTTTCAAATTAAAATAATCCCAGAAGTAAAAATGAAATTCAGTCAACTTCAACCAAAGGGTCCAAGTTGAAATCGATGACAACAATACTTCTTTGTGACAGAAAGGACAGCTCAGAGCCTGAGAAAAGATTTCATTTTTTTTAAACATGCAAGTTGTGATGAGATGGCATGATAATTACAGACAATTACTTAGGGATTCTTAAGTAATCCACTAGAATTTCACTTCCAACTGCTATTCCAAACAACTCCAAAGAGAGCGGGGACAGAAAATCAGAAATCTGGGATTTATTCCCAAATCTGCATAAACTGCCACCTCTTCCTTGTCCCCTCTCGCTCTACTTATTAACCTCTACGGGTCTCTGTCTCTTGGGCTGCAACACAAAAATGGACAAAGACACAATTCGCAGAGAATAAAACTCAAGTGGTTCCTAAACATACCAAAAAACACTTGACCTTGGCAAATTAAATATATACACATCCTGTTTTTAACTATGAAGTTGGGAAAAATTAACAAACTTGAAAACATCATGTCGATAAGACTAAGAAAACAGGCACCTTCATTCAATGCTGGTGGGAGAAAGTGGTGCAAAACTGCATACATACACGGTTATTTATCACAATGCTACAAAACAAAGGATTGGAAACTTAATGCCCATTAACAGGACAGTAATAGTGTATACCCGTAACAATACTGCATATCCATAACACTAATATTACATATCCATAACTGATTATGAAGCTCTTCAAAAAAAATCAGGTGGTAGAAAAATGAGGAACCATTTTTAATGAATGGTATTGAGACACAGAGTTGCCATATAGGAAAAAAAACTGGATACACCATCAAAAACTCGAGGTGGACCAGAAATGCAAAAGTAAATCAAATCACACAGGAACAAGGGGGTGAAAAAAATCACAGTTAATTCCTTTATATCCTAGAGGTAGAGAAAATGTTTTTAACTGACTCAAAACCTAAACTCAGTAGGGTAAAACATCATAAACTTGACTATAATTTTTTTTTAATTTTTCTGCATAAACTACCATAAGCAAAATAAGGAGACAAATCACAAACTAAAACTGGCAACTTTTATCAAAAAAGGAGGTCCTCAAAATTAAGACCAAGAGCTCAAGAAAAAATGGGCAAACTATTATGAATAGAGAGTTCACAAATGGCCCTCAGAAAAGATGCACAGACTTGCTCATTAAAAGAAAAATGAGCTGCCATTTCTCACCTACCAGTCTGGCAAAATCTGAGTGTTTGGCAAAATCTGAGTGTTGCCACCAGCAGTGTGTATACTGTTTTACAGGCCTCACAAACAGTGAGGCCTGTAAAACAGTATACACACTGCTGGTGGCAATTTAAGGGCTATGAGACTTATGCAGGAGAGTCTGGCGACATCTAACCAAATTACATGTGTATTTTCCCCAAGACCCAGCTATCCCACTTCTAGAAATCTATCCCAGAGGTGCTGGCAAGATAGGAAATAGTATATTTGTTAGACTGTTACTCATTGTGGCTTTATTTATAGTGGCAAAAGACTGAAAATGACCCACATATTCATTACTAGTGATAAAGTATGAATTCACATGTGGTGGATTATTGTGCAACTGTAAAAAGAAGGGGGGGCGCATCTCTACATCGTGACGTCTCTACATAATGACACGGACGGATCTCCATGTGTGAGAGTAAGTCGGTGCAGAACAGAACACATGGCATGTTGTCTTCTGTAGGAAAGAATACCGGTCACCTACAGGAGAGGAATGAAACGGGACTGGGGACTGGGATAAAAGCAAGATTTTCCAAATGCCCTCACTGGAGTATGCCAATGTTTTACATAATTAATACTTTCAAAAAGTTAAATCAAAATGAGACAAGGCATCTGTAAAATTGAAAATAAATAAATTTAAAAAAAGAGGCTAAATAATATTATGTATTAAGTTGGTGGCATAACCACACAGGAAAAAAAACAACTTCAAATTATTTTAAAACACAATATTTTGACTGCACATTGCTAGTGAGATGTATTCTCAGGACAAAAAGAATTGCAAAGAAATCAAACTTTGCACTGAGAAGTCTCACTGTTAACAGTAAGACTGGCACTGACATTTAGAAATGAACGTAATACAGGATAAGGCAAAGACATGATCATGTTAACATTTTTAGGAACAAAACTTTACAACTCAAGGAGAGAGAGATTAATCATCTTACATGTGAATTGGAATGTGAGCCTGGACTCTGAAGATGCTAAATCCCAGTTAAACCATGGCAGGAGGAAGCCATCGGCCAGATCCTCAATGCCAAGTGCATGAGACAGAGGGGTGTGGGAGGGAGGGGCTTTTTATAAGAAAGTAGCTCCAAAATATGCTGTGTGATGGACAGAGAAAGGCAGATCGGTGTGCATGGTGCAGTGTCTCTATTAAAAGGAGAAAGAAAAAACGTTATCTACTCACTTTTGGTATGCAAGTACTCCTAAACTTCTAGAAAGAGACAAGAAATAGAAAAACCTGCCTTTCATTTCTGAGTCATGTGAATGTAATACACAAAACAATTACAATGAGAAAAGGTTTCCTTTTGGACAAATTCTGCATGCTATGAAAGCACATTTTTGGATCACTGTGTAAAACATTCAATTATTTAAGTTTGTTTACAAAAAATACATCTAAAAAATTTTACTATATTGAAAGTACTTTTAAACTGTTACTTCAATAATATCCTTAAAAAAAATCCCATAGCACAAGTACATCTTTATTTAACGATGACAGCTCACGCTGAGAGCTGGACCCTATGCTAAGCAAACCCACTTAAACTTTTTATAGCCACATCAAGAAACTACTCGTCTCGTTCTTCACTCTACAACTTCTGCACATAAACCTCGGTTGCAAGTAAACCTCTGGGATCTCACAAGGCCGTCTGTGCATGACGACAGGCCGGTCCGAATGCACATCTCGGAGGAGCAGCGGTGCACGGGAGACGCGCCTGCTGTCTCAGCAGAGCCGCAGGCAGCAGAAACCTCGCTCCAGGCCGCAGAGAAGGGCCAACGCCAGCTGACTTACCCTCACTGGCATTTTCTTTGAGCTGCTCCTCGTACTCCTGCATTGCGGACACACAGCTGTTGTGAATCAACTCGCCCAGGCGCTTCAGGTCGGCCACGGACTTGTCGACTAGCTCGGCGTCGCGGGCTATGCACTCCAGCCTGAGGACGGACAAACACGGGGACACTTCAACGGCCCGGGTCCACTTTTCTTATGTCCCATGATATGCCCCCTGGTCTTACGTAAGCTTGCTCCTCCAGACACTCTTCTCTACATTCCTATGTTGGAAACTATTACAAGTTTCCAACAAAACCCCAGTCACAACGAGGGCTGACTACCCGTTTTTCATCATAAAGAACTGAGCCTTGAACAGTGCACAACGATTTCAAAAGACTGAGAAGGGGCTCTGCTTCCTTCGCTAACTGACTGCTGGGTACAGCAGCAGGGAAGGGCCAGAGCCTGTTTTAAATCCCTTTGCTTTTTCGTGTCCACTCTCCTTCCTCCAGCCTTTCCCTCACTGCAGGGTTGTTCTAGAAGCAAAGTACAGCTGCTTCCACAGTATGTTTTGCTGATGTCTAACTCACATGGAGCATGTGAATGCTTCAACGTCTAAGAATTAGGCCACCAAAAGGTGCCAGACCTTAAGTGGAAATAGAACCAAAGAAATTGCAATGTAACGAAAGTGAAAGACAGCTAAGCTTACCGTTCAAGGGGGAGACCAAACTTCTTATACGCCTTGATGAACCTAAGATGACAATCAAGAAACACACGAATAAACGTTAAATGTCTTTGAAAATGGCCAATTTAAAATAGTAAGTGCTGAGATCTACGCAAACTAAAGATCAGCTTTATTCCCAGAGACTGATCATGAAACTGCCTAGGGCCATAATGAGAACTGTGACTTAGCTCTAATATCGCCCATTTTACAAGGTACAAGTTTATGAAATGATTCGATCACCACAGCTAGTGATAAAGCCCCCATATAATTAACGGGTCTATTCAGTCCACTACTGTTACTTTCAATTCCACACTGCAGTATTCTTCATTATCTTCTGGTCAAAATAATACAACTATGTGCTTTCTAGGACTGCCTCAAGTATTTCTGGGAATGAGGCAAAGTACAATAAATACATAATGTAAAGCTTCTTGGGTAAAAACTATTTAGGAAACGCTGCTGACTCCTTCTGCCCAACCTTATCTCCCACCAAAAATCCGACGCATCCTTCTAACGAGTCTTCACCCTGAACCGCGCCAAGAGCCAGTCCATGTGTCCTCTGCACCCGCCCTTCCCTACGTAAGCTGACCACTGGCATTGTCAGGAAAAGGCAAGATGTCACAATACAACAGGATCTCACTGTGACATGACGTGCCAAATCACTATAATCGTCTGGTCAGGTAACAGTGGAGGAGGGATGCTATGGGGTGGGGGGAATGGAAATAGAGGGGATGGTGACAGAAGAAAATGGGAATGAGTGTGACAAAAACTGAGTCACAATATGAAAGGAACAGAGTGGATATGGGGACTGAGAAGGCTTTGTCTGTGAAAGTGAACCTGAGGGCTACTCCTCAACTCTGCATTTCTCCTTCTGGACGAACACGGGAATATTTCACACCTGAAATGTGACATTTGGGATTTGCTTCAACATAACGCTGCGATGGAGAAGCATGTGTGGGATGGCGCATCACGCAGTCCCTCTGGCCTTTCCGGCGGGCGTGGGCCTCTGCCCTCCCGGCCCTCGGGGCCGGGGTCCACGAGCCCGCGCGAGGGCGCCGCCCGCACCCACCTGCGGATCTCGGCGTCGGTGAAGCCCTCCACCAGGTCCTTGCGCACGCTCCGCGGGCGCCCTCTGCGCTTCGGCTTCTTGTCGTCGTCAGAGTCGTCCGTCTCGCTCTCGGAGGCCGAGGACCTCTGCGCCTGCCTCTTCGACTCGGTGTCAGAGTCGCTGTCGTTCGTCTGAGCCTAGAAGGGCAGAGTCACGTGGCATTGAGTGCCCGGTCCACGTGGTCTACGGGCTAAGACCAGCATCTTAACTCCCTGGTACTCAGAATTCCCACTAGAGCAGACAGGTCAAGTTCCCTCTGACAGATAGGGAGGCAGATGTCACGTGATGACAGGAGACAGTCCCCTGGGACATTCCACCTCCAGACACTGAACGCAACGTAACAAGCACACGGGAATTAGCATATTGAGGCTGCAGCTGCATGCGGACTTCCTTGGACAAGTCACTTCGCCCCTTTGTTTTCCATTGTATAATGGAAGTAACAGCACCTACACTCGGGGCTTTCGTAAGAATGGAAATGAGTCGGAGTAAACACTGACTCATGCCTGGCACACAGCGCGCACTCAGCACGTAACAGCTGCGATCCTGCGCAAAGCCACGTCTCTCATCCCCAAACTGGGTAGTAACTACCCAGCAAACTGGGTAGTAACTACCTCCTTTGTGTTGCAAAAATTGGATCAGACAGTGTCCGTGCTGGTGCTTTGTTAGCTGCGAAGTACACTGCAAGTATTTACACCAAGTGCTGTGAACAAACACGTAAAGGCTCAAAGAGCTTTGCCAAAGAGAAGCGAACTGTTAGGACCACTGGTTCTGACCACAATGGCAAAACGCAAACTTCGGTCAAACTCGAATTCTGTTGGGCCATCTCGCAAAGAGCCACTGTGCAGACAAGAGATGCCTCGTGAGCCCGGGGTGTTGCCCCACCCTCCTGACCGAGCCCGCCAGCTCAGGGGCCCTCCCGAGCGACGAGCGCCCCTGCGGCCCTCACGGCACATGGAGGACATGCGTGTCTAACTCATCGCACTCGGTCACCTTTTTGGTAGAGCTCCGGATCCGAGGCAGCATGTAAATCTCTTCCAGCTCCTTCTGCCGCTCCTCCTCCTCCACGCGCTTCCTCTGCTCCTCGGGGATGATCTCGTCCCAGTCCTTGTGAGGGCGCTCTTCCAGCTCCTCTTCGTCTTCCATTGTGGCGAAGTTGGCAACCTGAAAGCAAACGGACAACGGATGTGTCCCCGTGTCCCAGACGCCACCCACTACAACGGCAACGCAGTGTTTTCAAGCTAAGTGAGGAGCCGTGAATACTAAGCACGCCTGTGATATTACATAACCAAAGCACAGATTGTCTGCTAACCTCCTTCTCATTCCCCAAATCCATTCACCAAACCCTCGAGTTCATTAGAAAGTGTACTGAAAAGTAGGGAGATAGACATAAAAGTATAAATTCGTCTAAGTCTTGTTGGAAGACTTGTTTAAATCGTACACTGGTGCAGTGGTTAAGGACCACTGCGTGGACGTATGTTAGTGGTTCCTGTGGCCGGATGCCCAGGATGTAACCATGACATCTACTTAACCTCTCTGCGCCTCAGTTTCCTCATCTGTAAATGAAAACGACATCTACTGTGGTAAGAGCTTAGAGTTAACACACATAAAACATCGCGAGCAGTGCCTGAAGCACAGTAAGAGCTATGAGACCAGCTGCTGAAACATAATGGCCACAAGGGCTTTAGAAAGACACACGTCCCCAGCACTGTGACTTTTGGTCAACCTGTAGTATGTAGAAATTTACACCAAACACTCAAGACGGCATCATGAGGACGGCTTCTGTCTGAGGAGGAGACAGCACTCACTAACGCGGAAGCCCCTGGGACACTAGTAATTCACCTGTATCATCCATAGATACATTAATTGATCCTACAGCCGCTCTCTGGTCTACCCACTCATTCCGATTTTCCAGAGACAGCTTCTACCTGTGGCCAACCCTGGACCTCGTCACACAACACGCTTCCCTCCGACCACCTCCACCCTCCTCCCTCGGTCCCAATGGGTCTGCCACTCCAGGCTCCCTGCTTCTCTCACCTGCACGGAGCCGACCCACGCCAGTCTCTTCAACCGTGTCCTCGCTTGAATCTGCCACCCCGACTCTCCCATGCCTGCCTACCGAGCCATCCCCCAGCCCGGGATCCCCAACGGACCTAACTTCTCTGACCGCAAGGCCTGCTGAAGGAGGTCACATGACCAGCGGACTGGCCCCACCGTGAAGCCTGTCCTCTAAATTCAGCTCTCCTCCCTAAGCAAGTTCCCCGTACAGCTCCCCGCCCCAGCCAAGGCCATCCCAAATCCCTTCCACTTCCCAGCAAACACCTCTCTCACTTCGCTGCCAGCTCAGGTCACTGACAGGCACTCACACATCCCTCTCCCTCCCGGTCCCTACAGCATACTTTCCTGTTCCTTCAAAGGCCAATGCTCCCTCTGTGCTTTCGATCACACCCCGGCCAGGCTCCTCTGGGGTAATGTGCCAACCCGTCTTCCCTCTTTCCTTAGAAACTTCCTGTGTCCCTAGCCCCCAGTTCTTTCCCCAGCCTGGAAACATGGCGACATCTTTAAAATTCCTTGCCTCACTTGACCCTTTTACCCCACAAATTCCCTTCACCCCACTCTTCGCTAGCTGTTTAATGACGTCTATGTTCAGTGCTGCCACCTCCCGCTGATCTGGTGTCTGGCTTCCGCATCATTTCTAATCCCATTTAATTTTGTTATATCAGATACCACTGACCATCCCTTCATCACCCTTAAAAAAAGATCCCACCAAGTCATCTAAGAACTTCCCATCACCTCTGACCTCTTAGTCGTCCCTTCTGTCTCTCCCACAACCCCGCTGCACCCCCAGAGCTCCACCGCAGCTCGGTGTCCACCCGTCCCACTGACGGCCGCCCTCGGCCCTCGGCACACGCCTCCCCTCCTCCGTCCACCGGCTGCGGCAGGACAGACAGACCACCTCGGTGGCCACCTTCGCGGGGAGGGCTGCGGCGTCTACGCGCCCACGGAGCAGGAGAATGATATTCGGGACATGCGTCAGCTCGGGCACAGGGGGGAGCGAAACGCCTTGCCTCAGAAAGTGCTAACGGGCACGAGCGGGGCTGGTCACGCCTGGTTGACTGGGGCACGACTAAGGACCCCCTCCCACGGTGATGTCCCCACCTTGAACTGTGACAGCAGCTCGTCGGTCGCACTCGTCGACACTTCGTTCTCTCTGGTCTCGGCCAAGCGCAGGATCTCATCTATGTCCATCTCCTGGAGGAAGAACAGCGGCACGGGCGTGGTCAAGGACAGCACGGGCCAGCACGCGCTGACAGTGGGCGGCGCGGATAAAACTTTCTTGTATGGTCTCAGCTTTACATCCCTTACATCTAACGTTTCAAACTACTGTTCATACAAATGATAAAGCGAAGCTTCAGAGACCTCGAGAAATAAAAGAGGAATAAAGAAGACGGAGCACAGAATCCTCACATGCTTGACTCGTGCTTTCCTGTCCCAGTTAGTAAAAGCTTTGAGCTCTGTAAGGAAAAACTATCAAACAAAAACTACGTCTTTCAAGTAATTACTGTTTCTTTATAAAAAAAAGCCTGTAGCATAGACTGAGAATCTGCTTCCAGAAAAATGTAGACTTTCACAGATGTTTGTCAAGAAGAACAATCTTTCGTCAATCACCTGAGGCTCTGATTCCTCCCCTTCCATTTCTTTGAAGAGATCCTCCGCTCCAAATTTCAAAATGGCTGTCAGCTCTTCTTTGTTAAAAGGATTTGAACTGTAAAAGTAAAATGCCATCTCTTAGAACTGAATGTCAGGTAACCTCTATGTGGCTCTACTACATGCCCATCCCTCCATAAAAGGGTCGAATTACTGGTAAAAACACAGACGCTGTCACAAGAAAAATGGTGCCACAGATTTCACTTCTTTTTAATCTACAGAACGGGTCTGTGGCAGTGAACCTAACCCAGCAGGAGACCAGGAAACTGATTATCCTCCTGCTGGGTCACCTACTACACGGTGAGGCAAGAGATGCAATTAGCGACAGGAAAGAAGAGAGTTCTTTTTGTCTCTCAATTCATCAAAAATTTTTCAAACTTCCTCATCTCTGGTCCTGAGGAAAAAGAACCCAGCTTCATCCCCTGGGTTCCTTCCTCTTGAAGGGAAAGGGATCTGATAATTCTGTGCTGGGGAAGGGGTCATCTCATTTCACCCGTGACGCAGGCGGCAGGACTGCCACAGAAGACACTCAACGATTTGGTCAAAATCTGCAAACTCTCTGAGGGGGACAGTTGTGCTTCCGGATAAAGCCAACTGGAGCTTGACTGCCTTCCTTCTGTACCCTTCCGCTTAAATAGGACAAATCTCAATGTCCACACAAACATTTTACCAATAGTATCAAAATGGCTGTGAATTCCATCCACTCACTGCTAAAAAGTTCAAGACAGCACTGTGCCCAGATGGAAGCCTAACGGAGGGCGCACAGCTGCCCTGCTGCTGCTGGGCCACGTGCCACACGCAGCACCAAAGCAAAACGCAAGAGGAGGCAGGAAGGAGAGGGCCCGTGGGCAGAGGACAAAGAGGCAAGAAAGAGGAAGAAGAAACAGGGAGACCATAGTAAGATGAAAAAGCTTGGCCTTTCTCAGGTAAAGTACTAACGCCTGTTGCACAAAACTCTATTAGAAGACTTGGGTCGAATCTGATGTAAGGTCAGTGTGACTCTGCGACCCCCGCCCGTCTCTGTGGCACGCACTTGGACCTTCCCGAGTTGTTCTCCAGGACCGTCCGGCCAGTGGTGTCCATGCGCTGAATCACCAGATGGTCCAGCACCATCTTCTTTTTGGCCCGTTCTATGATCTCCTCCTCCACGGTCCCCTTTGTGACCAAGCGGTAAATATTTACCTGTAGGAAAGGGCAATGTCGTGTTTATGCATGATCACTCGCAGAAATAAAGGTGCCTTTGTCTAAAACCAAGGGGGGAACTAGAAACAGATCTGTCCTCGACTGTCACACAGGGCTGAAGCTGCCCATCCCAGCAGACAGCTTCAGCAGGTATTTTTATGAGCAGCAACAGACTGCACCCTTAAATAAAACTGCCTTTCAGAAATGGTTGTTATCACAGCCTTGTTCTAGTGATAAAAATCTTGCTAAAATCATTTCAGCAATGGAAGTTAAGAGTTACCCAAAACTTAGGCTGAATGGGAGACGGACGTATGAAAGAAAAGCAGCGTGTGCCTTTCCAACACATCTCAGGGCTGAGATTAGTCATGCACAATAAAAACAGAACAGCCTGAACAACGCTGGAATATTCAACGACTTCCCCACATTAAAACAGAAAATCTCAGTTCTGCGTCTGTTTATCACAGACCTTTCTTAGGGTAAACCAGGTCACCAGTGATGTACTTTTCAAACAGGGCAATAAAATAGTTCCATTATAGGCTTGTCTTAGCCCCAAAGACGCTTCTCTGTCCTAGTTAACAGACAAGACATCTACTCTTGGGGTAATGGCAGCAAAACAGGAAAGCAAGCATTTTGCGAACACCCTCAAATGCCTGAATGAGCCCTCTCCCCCGTCCCTAAGCCACAGCCAGAAGCCTCTTGCCACTGACCTGTTTCTTCTGACCGATTCTATGGGCCCGGGCTTGCGCCTGCAAGTCGTTCTGGGGGTTCCAGTCAGAGTCGAAGATGACGACTGTGTCCGCTGAAGCCAAATTGATTCCCAGGCCCCCAGCCCTTGTCGAGAGCAGGAAACAGAAGTCCTGTACACAATGCAATACACTACTTTATGCAGTGGCCTTCTCAGAAACAGTCTCACAGTCCAATAAGCCCTGACACCTGGAAACCCCTGCAGGTGCGAAGAAAAGTGAGACATGATGGACCAACTTTATGGAGGCTACAAGAATGTCAGGGGCTTGACGGCAGAGTGAATTTTTATTCGGTTAAGAGGTAAGAGGCAGTGCAATGAACTAATAAGCAATCAAGTAGGATCTAATAAGGCAATAGGAATAGAAGAATTAGTGTCCTCGCCTGGCTAAACCTGCTGTAACGAGCATTAACAAAAACCGGACAGACTTATGTATTAAGGGGCTCACTCCAGCAAGTGGCTTAGATTCTGAGTTTCTGGGGAAAGGTGGACGATGCCACATGAGGCAGGCAGTGCAAACGAGAAAACTGCACGCAACGTCCGTCCACCCACTGGGCAGGTGAGGAGAAAGCAGCACAGCGCTCGCAGCTCGCGTGGGGACGTGCTGAGACGCGAAGGCGCCTCCATCAGCACAGCACTCACACAGAGCGCTCCCGGGATGGTGTGGCGGGGCAGCCCCATGTGGCAGAGCCCCGGTCGCCGACAGGGTCGATTCCACATCGGTGACCACAGAGGCTGGGCAGGTGCTGCCCGCACCTGAGCGCCCAGAAACACGTGGGCAGGAGGCAGAGAATAAAGTACATGAGCCATAGAAAAAGCAGCCAGATTTCTAGTTTCAGGGAATTTGATCTGACCCCACTCTGGCACAGAACTGGCACTCAAACAGTGTTTCTGCATTACATTTATATGGGGGTACAATGATCATATGACCAATTTTTAATGTCGTTTTTTATCAAAGATAACATGAGCTATAATAAGATGTCATTTGTGTCCATTGCCAAGTTGACAAAGGTTAAAAATTATGAAACTCAGTGTAGCTCAGGGTGAGGTAAAAATGGAAACATTCATACTTAAATATAGTATGAATATAAATTGTTTGAAGAACCAAACTTAGCAAAATGTTATCAAAAATCTTTTTAAAAAGCTCATATCCCCTTCCTTCCCTAACCAGCCAATAACAAAATAGGTAAACAAATAATGGAACAGGCATAATAAAATTTAAAAATGTTAAACATTTCATGACATGGGGAAAATGCTCAGACTATAATTTTGAAATAAAGGCGACAAAAACCTACATGCAGCAAGGTAAGTATATAAAAAAACAAATGGTTTCACCCAATAAAAACACACCCACATAATGTGAATAGCAAGTTGTGTCCAGGACGGGAGTTTTGTACAACTTTTTTTCTTTATATTCTTCACCATCTTCTAAGTTTTTGAAAATGTACATATAATACTTCCCCCCATAACAAAGTACTTCATTTTTTAAATTAATTTTAAAAGAGTCAGGTTTAAAGAAAATGGCACAAAATTTGTATTCTATACATAGCCATGGGGCATCAACTGAGAACTATTACAAAAGCAACTTCAGTTTTTTTTCTGAGAAAGGGCAATATGAAACATTCGACTCGCACTATTTTTAAGCTACAAAGAACTCAAAACCGATTTCAACAAATACTGAGGAATAAATAGTTCACATTTATCAAGCACTTACTACGTGCCAGGCAATGTGCTCAGAGGTACGTGTTGATCCCTGGGTTCACTCTTTACAGCAGTATTAGGAAGTAGGGATTAGCACTATCATGATTTTACAGTTGAGGAAACGGGAAGAAGAGAGGAGGAATGGGAATTAGATGATTATCAACGTTTCTGGTGATTCAGTTCCTCTTCTTAACTAGTCAGGACCCCGGTTCTGAGGAGATTAGTGCCCAAAGCTCCTTAAGGAGAACGTTAATTGTAGAAAAACTAGGCTGAAGAAGAATCCAGAATACTACAGCCTATGGGCAATTCTAGAGACAGAAGGCGTCCTGCTGAGACGGACACTTAGTGTGTCAAACTCTTTGGAGAGCAAAAAGTCAAATCTGTTCTATCGATACGAAACAGCGGCCCAGACCTCCGAACTCGTCCCAGTGAACTTCTGAATCTCTGCACCTTCCGACAGCACTACCTCACCAACCCTCTTCTCCCCACGCCTCTCTGATCCTCTCGCAGTTAACAGTTCAATATGCAGAGACTGTGATGTTGCCATGGTTTCTAACTTGCCCTGGGTGGCTCTTCTCTGTGTGTCTTAAAAACGAAATGCCCTGCAATGGTACGTTCAAGCTGGACACTTAACTAAATGTTGCCGTAAGCTAAAACAAGGACTTTAAAGCCACATCACGCCAGGGCCCAACAAATCTTAGACATGGCAAATATATTTTATCAAGACTCGAAGACACCGAAAAATCAGATATCGGAACCTTCTGATGTAGCGTATGTGTTAAAATCAAGCCTATGGGCCAGCCCCCCGTCATGCCTGGCCTCTCCCAGGCCCAGAAATGACATCTGGAGGCACCAGAGTGCACAGAGCAGAGAGCAGGACGACTCTCAGTACTGCACACCCAGGGAGGTAAACAAGCGTGCGTGTGCGTTTTTGGGGTGACGACCCACTTAAGAGGCATCTTTTACATAAGGGATTTCTCACTGCCTTCTGGAGACGGGAGAATTACACCGTGAACTATTTCCCAAACAGAATCCATCAAGCCAGAAAGGCTCTCCCCTTGACACAGAGCCCAGGCTCCCCCAGTAAGAAAGACATGAGTGATGTACCTCAGACCCATCTGCATTGAAGTGGTCCAGTGCCTGTTTCCGGATTTCTCCCTTGATGGAACCATCCAGACGCTGTAAAAACAAATTGCGAGAAAATCATAAGGCAGGAAGATCAGCTACACTCAGAATAGGAACACCAGACTTCAACCTTCATCTGTCCAGCACCCACTGGGTAAAAATAACAGGCACGCACTGGCAACGTGCTGCCAAGGGGCTGAGCTCAGGCGACACACCGCCTTGCCCCGGGCTCTCCGGTTTCAAACTCAAGGTCAGAAGCTTCCGATTCAAGGGCAATTTGGGTTTATCCGAGGATCAGAGCGGCTGCCAGGACCTATAAGGAGGGCAGCCCAAGCTGTGCTTAGCAGCTTCGTTTGCTCCCTCACCACTGAGTCCTGAAGAGACGAGGAAACACGACACCCCAGGTCACCTAACAATCAGTCCTGCAGAAAAATGATGCTCAGAGCTCACGTGGCTACATGCTGCCTAGTTATTCGGTGCCACACAAGCCTAAAAATCACTTCCATCGTTTTGTTTGCAAAACATTTTGCCATAACACAGAAAAATGTTAAAATTAAGTTGATCACATAACCCCAGCTTTTCTAAAAACGGCACTCTAAAATCAGCACAAAGTGTTCGAGCAACCAAAACACATCTTCGAGAGAGAGCCTGTGGCATTTACTGGTACGATGGATTATTTTATTAGCGTGCATGTCAGCTCTGAGCCAAAGGAAAAAAAATTAGCACAGAGAAATCGAGTATGTAAAATAAACAGTAAAGGTTAATTACCTGTATTCTGTATATATAAAGCAATTCTTGTTCATTAAAATCATTTTCATATTTCTTCCGCTCATAATCACCACTTGCGATGAACAAAATACCTCATTGTATAGAAGGGACAACTGGCCCCAGAGACAATGTCAGCTGGCTGGGGGCAGTCAGGGAAGGGCCCACATCTGTCTCCCCAGCCCACAGCTCTGCCCTGCAGACCCAGCGCCACCTGAACACAAGGAGAATCACACGTGGGGGGACCCCCTTTCTCCTTCCGACGACCAAATCTACTCAGAGCCTTAACCCAAAGGTAAGCTTAAACGGCAGGTTCATATAGTTGATTTCAGAAAAACCAAGCGTTCACATTTAATATTCCCATTAATAGAGGACATCAGGCATAGTAAACCTGAGTGGACTCCAACCCACTTATTCCCTAAGAAGAAAGGTGATGCCTTCTTATCCGATGTGGCATCAAATAATGAGCTAGATCAGAAAGCTCACGGGGTTTAGGGGGATAATCGTCTTTTGGGAATGTGCTACAATTTTTTATAATAACCACAGCAGTAAACTGTATTTTAAGACAGTGCTGAAAGACTACACAAGGTAGGGATGGAACAATGCCTTTCAGGGATTCTGAAAGACAATCTGGTAGTGAGTTTTAAAGCTTGGCTTTCTTAGGAGAGAATTAAGTCATTCTCCCCAAACAGATCTTCCCATGGCATTTTCATCAGAGTAATCTGACAGCATAGAAGTAAAAATTAAGACCTTCCTGGAAAGTTAATCTCTAATATTTTTAGCAGGGAAACTTGTTTTCCATGTTAGGATAATTCAGCAAGCCAAGCACACAGTCCAGAGAAAGGCAGGGAGGCAGGGAGGCAGGGGAGGAGGAGGGAAGAGACCCCAGGAACAGCACCCTCACCTGGAAAGGGTAGTGCTTGATAGTCAGGTACTCGGCCAGGATGTCCAGCATTCTCACCATCTGGGAGAAGATGAGGACTCTGTTGCCCCTGTCCCGCAGCCTCGTCAACAGTTTATCCAACAGAATCAGCTTCCCACTGCTCCTGATCAGGGACTGAAGATTGAAAAGACATTCCAATCACCGTGCGCAAAACCAAACTTCCATCTGCCCTTACTCTGAGAGTTCCTACTCTTTAAAACATCTTTAAAATTTCCGAAGCCTTCTGCAATCTGGCTGAGAAGCCATTCCTGAAATGCTCTTTGCCTGTTCTCTGTGACACTACACCGTCCAGATTTATCCTCATCTGGTTTTAAAGCCTCCTGATGCTTCTTGAAGGGTCATCGAGGAGGAGAAAGAGCACTTGGATGGAAGCCATCTACAGAAACTAAACTGCCTTTGGAAGGTCATTACAAACAGGGTGAAGCACGCACCAGAAGCACCTCCTGCCCGTTTTCTCTCTCGTTTTCTTCGGGGGGCTTGATCAGGTAACAGTGGTTGCAGCATTTTTTTAGTTCCATCACGATATTAAGGAAACCAGATGTGCTGCCTCTCGTTCCCTTGGCAAGAGCCTTGTAATTCCTGGTCAGAATCCATCTGCGACAGAGGGGGGGTAATATCATTAGAGTCTAAGAAGCAGAGAGCTGGGGGCACTCTGTGAAGTACTCACACTGACTCTGAGTCTACTCAGCCCGCTACACTCATCTGTGAATGCGCACGAAACAAGGTGCTCAGAGCGAACCAGTCAGTGATGCCACAGAGCTGGAACCAGCGAAATACAGGCTGAGAAAAATCTACAGAACACGATTCTCAAATTTCTTCAACGAATTAACAAGGACGTGGGGGAGACACGCCTGCCAGTCGTAACGCGTGGAGCTTAGTGAGATCCCAGCGCGAACAAGCAGAGGTGGGTGTGTGTTTTTGAAAACCAAGAAAATGTAAACACTCACTGGACATTATAAACGCGTTAAGAATTTACTGATTTTTTAAAGGCGTGTTAGCAGAGCTGATACTATGCTTAACTTTTTTTAAACGGAAGTATAACTGACATATCACATTGGTTTCAGGTGTACAACATAAGAATTCGATATTAGTATATATTGTGAAAAGATCGCAGTAAGTTACCATCCCTCACCAAATACAATTTCTTTTACTTGTGATGAGAGCTTTTATATGCAATATAGTATCATTAGCTACAGTCACCATGCTGTACATCACATTCCCGTAACTATGACTCTTAAGTTTGTACCTTTTGACCCCTTCACCCATCTCTCTTGCCCTCCACCTCCTGATGATGGCAAGCGCCAATTTGTTCTCTGAGCTCGGGTTATTATATTTTAATATTTTATTTGGGGGAAGGGGTATGCTTAACTCTTAAAAGTGTCTGTATCACATAAAAGATATAGAGAAATATTTATGATCTGTACCTAGAATATGTTTCAAATGATATGGGGGATGCAAAAGGAAATGTGGATGAACTAAGACTGGTCATGAGTTGGTAAGTGTTGAAGCTGGGTTATGGGTACATGACTACACACTATTCTATTTTGCATGTAGTTGTGAGTTCTAATATTTTTTTTTTTAAATCAAGGTAGTGTTAGGCAAAAATGTCAGATAGTAATTTTTGAAAATTAAACTCCTGATTTTGTTATACATTAATTAAGGACAAATAGGAAACAGTCTAAGATTATTAGACCTCTAACTTTAAAAGACTAATTTTTATAACAATACAATTAATTCCAGTCATTCTAGATCCAAATTTAAATCATCAAAACTACACTGTGACAAGCACGATATGTGCTACCTCCGTCCCATGCCCACCACACTCTGCCTCTAACATAAGAACCCACACCAGGCGCAGGGCCTGCCTGCACCCGCTGGAGAGTCAGCGAGGAGTCTCTAGCCCCCAGCCCAGGGCGGTGCCTTCCTTCTGATCCGCCACAGCCCCCTGCCTGGGCCCCGGTCACTAAACGTCACTGCTTTTATTATCTGTCTCCAGTCTGTCCTCCCAATTAAGCAACAAGGCTCTGCCACGACGTTCTGCTCATCGTCATGTTCCCAACAGCCAGAGGGGTGCCTGGCCCGTCACAGAACCTCAAGAGACGAAGTCATGGCCGAGAAGAACTATCTATGCACGTGTGAAATACGCCTGCTTGCTGGTGGGGGGTTAGCACTAAGACTATTCCTCAGACCACCCACATAACGGAAAGTACAGTGCACAGTACATTCTCACCCAAATAAAACAGTGAGAATAAAAAAGCTTCCTCTGACCATAATAAACTCCCATTTGAATCTGCACTGAGACTTCACTGGGGGGGCGCGGGGAGCATTATCTGTCAATGTCTGTCTCATGGCTTCGCGGCATCCGTCCCCACCCCCTCCGGACCTCATCGGGCCAGCCACGCACTTGTAATACTGCTTCTGCAGGGCCGACATCTCCACCCTCAGGATCTGCTCCACTTTGGCAGGAAGGGACTTCTCCACATCTTTCTTCACCCGCCGCAGGAGAAAAGGCTCCAGCACTTTATGGAGACTCTGGTAGCCGTTCTCTCTCCCCTTCCCATGGTCTTCCTCGAAATCTTCCCAGAACTCAAACCTGGAGACAAAGTGGTGTAGTGTTACTTAATTACAGAGGAGAAAAACGCATTTTTCCCCAAAAAATGTCTTTTAAAGGAACTAAACAGAAAAACATTTTTTAAAAAGAAAATGAATCTTCCTAATAAACATCAAAGCTAATAAATCACTAGCTCTTGAATACGAGAGAAGACAAAAATGAAAGGGAAACCCAACTAATGAATTCCATCATCCACATGGATAACAATGGGTCTCCAATTCTGAGACTGGATCTAGAGCTCAATGCAATTAGTATGCACATGAACCCGGTACTGATATAATATAGTGCAGAAAAACTAGTCATAAGCTATCCTTTAATAAGCTGCAATTTCTTGGAAAAATAAAATTCAGAGGTAAAAGAATTATTAGCGGCAGTATTATAGCTGCCACTGTTCATGAGTAAAAGTTATATAATTTCCATCAATAATCTTCACTGTTCATAGATTCAAAAGTTAATAGATTATGATGACAGTACACAAGACTATATAGCACCCAAACAAGAAAAGCAATACAAGTGATACAAACTCAATACTAACAGAACTTGGGGAGACGAATTTTATTAATGAATTTAAAAACTTGTCACCCACAGTAATTCTGCCCAAACTCTACAGGTTAAAGTTTATCATGTTTAAACCTTAATTCAACCATCTTTGGTTCACTCAAGGATATATGGAAGAAATCCAGAATGGGACATTATAGCAAGTTTCTTTCAAAATGAAGGAAATTTATTTCATGAGAATTAAAAGAACACGCTTTGTCTTCCGGCAGCATGCCCACGCATGGAAGAACAGCCTGGTCTCGTGTACAGACTGCCCTCTGGCACCCGGTGCCCGGCTCTGCTGAGCCAGTCAAGCCTCAGAACAACCAACTCGAGCACCTCACCATTACCCAGAGCCATTAAGACTCAAAGCACAAGCTCTGTGATAAGATGAAAAGTCGGGAGACAGCAATGCCAGCACTGCCACCTCTGAACTCATAAGGTACAGCATCTCATCAGGTACTGCTTGGTGGATCATCAGCCTTTGTTAACACCCCACAAACTGGTAAACCTTTACCCAAAATGACCAAGTAAAAGAGACAAAGCACACATTATCGTAATCAAAAAATTTTGATCAACTATTGATCCTTCAAAAATTAAAAGGGATTATGAAGAGATATACTTTAACTTTAAGCCAACAAAGTTAGACAACTTAGAAAGAATGAACGTTTTTAGAAAGACACAAATTAACATAACTAAATCGAGAAGAAACAGAAAATTCTGAATCGATCCATAACTAAAAACTGAATTAGTAATTAAAAATTTCCCACAAAGCAAAAAATAAAGCCCATATAGCTACGCTGGTGAATGCTATCAAATATTTAAAGAAAAAATAACACAAATCTAACAAGTTCTTTTGGAAAATGGAGGAGAGAACACTTTCTAGATCATGTATCAATGCCAGGCAGATAGCGTGAGTGCACGCACACACACAACACACACAAAACAGAGACACAAAAATCTTCAACAAATATTAGCAAACTGAACCCAGCAACACATAACTCAGAATTTTACATCCTGACCAAGTCAGATTTGTCCCAGGAATGAAAGGCTGGCTTAGTATCTAAAACGTAACTAATGTAATACACCACACACTGGTGGAATGAAGAACAAAAACCATATGGCCATCTCAGCACAGAAAACAGCATGTGACAAAATCTAAGACTCGTTCACTATAAAAACTCTCAAAAACTGAGATAGAAGAAAACTTTCTCAGTCTGATGAAAGGTTATCTACAAAAATTCTATGGCTAACATCATCCTATACTCCTGCCATTTCTAGTCACCAGGAAGGTTCTAGCCAGTATGTATAAGGCAGGAAGTAAAAGCCACTCATTCACACTGAAGAAAATTTACCTGCCTTTACTTGAAGAAATAAACAAACAACAAACAGTGGAAGTAATTTTTGCAAGTTCACAAGATGTAAGATCAATATACAAAACTACTATACTGTGAAACTTAGATTAAAAAACAACTCCACTCAGAATTTAACAAAAGAAGTACAAAATTTATATACTAATAAAACTAAACACTACTGAGAAAAATTATAGAAGATCTAAATAAATAGAGGAAACTTTTCATCATTATGGCTGAGATTACAACTGCACACCCACCAGAATGCCCAGAGTCCAAAAGACTGGCAATACACAGCAAGATGATATAGAAAAATGAGCAAATTCAAACATTTCTGGGAGAAATGTATAATGGTACAGTCTCTTTGGAAAACAGCCTGGTAGTTTCTTAAGACATTAACAATATACTTTCCAAACCACCCAGCAATTCCACTCCTAAGCATCTAACCAAGATAAATAAAACTTGCGTCCACATAAAGACACAACAGCTCCAAACTAATGCTATCCAAAACCAGAAGACCACTTATTAGGATTCCAGAAAGCCAATGAGTGATTGCCTAACAGAGGAAGCAACAGAGATTAAGTATAAACAGGCAAGAAAGAACACTTTGAGTGAATAAAATATTGTGAACTTATCATGGTGTATTTCATGGTTATATATTTCAATAGGTTTTAAAAAATTAATAGCACATGGGGGGAGGGACCATTTCTATGTTGTTCACTAGGCTATCCTAAATGCCTTGAGCAGTTTACAGCACACAGGAGACACTCACATCTCCCCCGATTTAGAAATGTAGAAATGTATATGTATTTGTGGAGCATTTATCTGTCGATTTCACAACTCTGAACTGTTTACTGCGTGCCCGGTGTCACTGCAGACAATGCAGGCCATCGATACGCAAACAAGATCTCTGCTACGTCTGAACGCAGGATTTAGTGACATGAGATGAACGAGGGGAAAAAAAGAAAGGAGAAAAGAGAAAACCACACAGGGCAGGAACACGCATGTCCAGCAGGCTGCTTTCGGTGAGATGCTCTGAGAAGGATGCTAAAGGAGGGGGTCATAAAAGATTAAGAAGCGACCGGCCATGTGACAACCGGGAGAAACACCCCTGCAGACAAATGAGGGCTTGGCACGTTAGGGAACATACAGATACGGCCCAGGGTGCCTGAAGCACAGTGAGGGCTGAGCCGGTGGCCTGAGTCAGAGCACGGCCAGGGGCCAGGCGGAGCAGGGTCTTCCAACTCAGGGTCACGGACGTGATTTCATTCTAAGAAGCACTGAACCGCCACCAGATACGGTTAAGTTTCATGAAAATGTGCATCTCCTCTCTCTCATAAAAACCTACTCAATAAAGACCTTCCACGATTTGTTAGTAAGTGAGAGAGTTGAGTAAGACCTAACGCTGAGACTTGTCATCAGAACTGTGGATTTCAGATTTTTCTAATTCTCGTCAGACTGTGTACCTCGTGTACTTCATTCCAGTTACACTGACTGTCTCGTAAGAACAGTGAGAAGGTCTGACATGTCCAGCTTACTAAGTATTTCCCCAAAGCAGTAACTGATTCGAATGTTTGGTAGATAAATGGCTTTTGTCCTTGTCAGGCTGACTTCTGTGCCTTCTCCCATTTACCATAGAACATTTTACCACTTTTCTTCCTGCCTCAGTCAATGCTTTTGCCTTCCCCAAATCATGCCCTCAGTTTTCCCTGAAGTCTATTACAAAGATTAAACAGCATCGGCATTTCAGACATTCTAGCATGTTGTGAAATACACAGGAAGGAGCTTACTTCTCCGGCATAATAAAGTGCAGCAGGGACCAGAGCTCTTTGAGGGAGTTCTGAAGAGGGGTCCCCGTAATCAGGAGCCTATGGTTGGACTTGAAATCAATCAGAGTTTTATACAATAAAGAGTCATCATTCTTCAAACGATGGGCTTCATCCACTCCCAGAAACGCCCAGTTAATACTGCCCAGCACAGTCTGAAGTAAAAACAAAACAGAACGAGCCACCAGGTCAGAAGGGCACCCAAAGAACTTTCAAGAGTTTATCATCTCTGTACAAATACCACCACAGAAACCTTTCCCCTTCCCTAACTTCAGTGTATCAGGTAGGACTCCTCTGTTTATGCTGTTGGCTGCCAGATTGGTGTCTACGCAACAGAGCATGTCCTCATCTAAAAGGTATGGGGGTGGGGGGCGGGGTGGTCTCTAATGCCAGATATTGCTGTGTGCCCCAAAGCAAGAGTACAAAAATTGGCATGCTGGGCAAAAACAACACAAAAACAAAAAAAAATTCGTGTTTCTGCAGTCTCTTCTTAATCAAAGATCTTCTCTGTCTATTCTCCACTCCACCCCTGAAGCACAGAAACACCACGAGCCAGCATAGCGAACCTGTTCATGCTTACTGTCACTAGTGGGGTCACCTCCCACGTCCATTTCTCAGTAACTGGAGAAAGGAGAAAACTGAAAGAGCTTCATTTTTCTCCTTTCTCACAGAGGCCCTCTCCACATCATCTGCCCTGGAGAAGATGCCTTAACGACATGCGGGGACATGCCTGAGACGGTGCTCAAGCCTGGTGTCCATGAGTGATGAGCATCTCAGGAAGCTATGGACTCGACCGCCTCCTGTCCCGTTTAGTTTAATGGGACTAAGCTACCTCCAATCCCCTTTAATTGAAAGGTGCTGCTTTTTATTTTTAATCTGTAACCTTAGTATTCTTTGTAAGCTTTTTGTTTGTTCATTTGCTTGTTCTAAAGAAATAGACGACGACAAAAATAACATGGCCAGTGTGGGGTACAGACCCCCCCCATTTCAACAAGTCACACTACCAAAGCTCGCCCCTAAGCTGCCAGTTACACACCTTGTCTTTTAAGAGAATCTCATATGTGGTTATAAGTGCATTGAACTTCAACCTTTTGGTCTGAGAATGAATCCATTCATATTCCCGTATCTGTAAGAGAAAAGGGCAATTAATAAGTTATAATTTCTATTTTTTACCTTTCTATATCACTAGCAAGTCTTGTGACAGATGCAACTGAAACATGCCAAATAAAAAATAAATCTGATTAGAATTTAATGAACACTTTATACATTCTAAATTGATCTAAGCAACCATATTATAAAGTAGTAGAGTTAGAATTAAAAGCTCTTATCACTGGGCAGCAAAAACTTTACTGCTGGAATTCAAATAAATTAGTGCTCCCCCCAACCCCTAAAATCAACATATTTGATCAAAAAAAAAAAAACCCACACATTTAACTGGTAATTAAACCTTGACTTGAATTTATCTATGGATCTCCCAGAATGAGAATTTTCTTAAGGAAATATATTTGATCATCCCTTGAGAAGGGCAATACTTTTATTAGTAAGTAAAACAAATTCCAACCTCTGGCTTAATCAGAAATTTCACTGATCACAGAGCAAAAAGATGTGTCCCTCAGGAAAAAGCAAAGGGAGGCTTACGGAATGAAAATACACTTTCACGGGAGTGAAAATGATGCTGTCGTGACAGGACACAGAAACCAACACACTCATGCTGAGGTGTGAGTGGACACCCGGCCAGCTCAATGGCCCATGACAGAGCTCCTGCGGTCTGTGGCCAAGTTAGGAACTGGAGAACAGGACTAGGGGTGCACACAGGGGATCTCCACCCAGTGGGAAGAACCAAGAAAAGGAGCATTGGAGACAGCAAAGAAAGTGTCCCCGACTCCACGATTTTTCAGAGTTCACCCTCTGTCTTCACCAGTGAATGCATTGCTTAAAGACATTTACATCATCTAGAAAGGTTTTGTTTTTTTTTTTTTCTTTTTTAAAGGTTAAAAAATAGATTAATAGATTAAAGCTAAGAACATGCTTAGAAACTCAAAATTAGGGTAAGGAAATCTGCCAATGTTTGAGTTAGACAATGACAACATTTACTAAAAATAAACTTAAATTAGCATGATATAATTAGAATGTATCTCTCAAAGGTTTGAGGATTCATGATTATCTTGTTCTTAATTATAGTTACCCCCCCCCCTCCGGAAACACTTTAAGATGTAGGGGTGAAAGAACAGAGCCTGGGGCCAGACACCGCTCTGTCCCAACCCCACATCCTAGCTGGCCTGGGGACGAGCGTTAAACTCCGAGTATCTTCATCAGCGGGTTGCAGAGAACACCATCTACTTCAGAGACTACCATGAGGCTCACAGGCAGTATAAAGCACCCGGCACAGGGCCTGGCACATAAGGGGTGTTTAATCCTTTTCCCATTTAGGAAAAAAGTGCAGCTTACTAGCAGTTTTCATATAACATGACATGTGGGAATGCTGTTTTCTAGGATTTGACATTCTCAGTGAATGAAAATTACTGTATTTTGTAAATGGAAGTACACACCACTACAAAAACCAGAATGCAATAAACAGAACGATGCCATTTGTCTCCAAAAACCATTGCTATGCTAGAACGATGTGAAAATAATACTAGGAGACATTTCGTGGCATACTTGGGGAGTGAGGTTAGGACTGTCACCCGCGTGTTGCCTCGGGGTCAATGCTGCAGCCACAAGGGCTGCTGGGGAACATTCTCGGGGCAAACAGGACATGGGTCAAAAACTTAATCATGGTCAAGAAATGATCTGCCAATCAAAAATAAACCTAAGTCCTGCGTTCCCAATTTCTGATGCAAAAGTTAAGGGGGATGAGACAGACGGTTCTTGTCCCTGCAGCCTTGGAAGGGGTCGCTGTCCTCGCCCCCTTCTCCTTCCCTCTGCTACGCGACCTCCCATGTTAACAGGCTCGGAAGAAAGCTCTCGATCAAGTTCAATAACGATCCAGTTCAGCAACGGCCCTCTGCTCTAGCAGCAAAGGTGCTGTTAACATTCTGGAAGGTGTCAACTCCACCTTATGATCCTTTCCAAGGCGGTCTTGGCAGTGCAGAGGACACAGAGGAAAAACTTAACAATCCAGCTAAGGTTCCCACGCACGTACTGCCATTTCTTTTCTTTAACAGTAAGTACGTGTTTTTTTTTTTTAAAAAAAAAAAAACATTTGCGTTGCACTTCTGTGATACATAAATCTCCCAAGAGCGGGGGTAGAGCACAGTGTCAGAATCATAATTTTTACTAAAAACTACAGTGGCTTTAGGTCAATTCCCCAAATACATTTATAACACAGAGTCTATCCCAATGCTTTTATTTACACACCGTATTTCTGCTCATCAGGTCACCTATGTAAACCACTACGTTAATCTCTGGTGCCCAGATTTCAAACTCCCTCTGCCATGAGGTGAGGGTGGATAAAGGGACGACTATAAGAAAGGGGCCATACAGCTGGTGTTGGTGGAACAGGTAGGAGAGGAATGATATGGTCTGGATGGTCTTTCCTAGGCCCATTTCATCAGCCAGGATTACACTGTTACTTCTGCAGAAAGAAAACAAAAAACAAAAACAAACACACACAAATTAGTTCTCACACACAGAAATGCACAAAGAGCAATAACACCGATGTCTCAGGATGTCACCAGGCGAGACTGCTTGTGAGCCTCAACTGCTGACTTCCTCCCGACTGCAATTAAACCTCCTACGTAAGAGGAAAGTAGAAGCGATGTACAGCAGAATAACAGGTGATCTAAGCATTATAAAGGTTTGGATTACTACGACAGCCTAGTCGGACCCTGATCTTTGCATTCTGGTCTTGCCCATCTGCCCAGTGTAACAGAGAAGGCAAGTTGTGTTATGCTGGTGCACACAGCACATGACCTTGGGGTCCATCCCCACGGAAAGCAGGGTCAGACAGACTGCCTGGCCCCACGGCTGGTGAACCGCCCCACCTGACAGTAACATGCCTCGGCCTGAATGACCCGCCCACTCCAACGCGTGCCACTGGCATGTTCGACACCACACACAGCACCACACTGCGGCACAGAAGTCGCACAAAACACGCGACAGTCCACAGCCGCTTTCTGAAGCCTGCTCCAGACCCACTAAGTCGGAACGTCTGAAATGGGCTCAGGACAGTGTCTTTTTAACGGGCATTCCTGGATACTGCACCACACTTTGGGAAACATGGCTCTAGCAGATGAGCTGGATCTCAATAGGATACAAACAGGAAGAGGACTGTGCGGATATTAGAAAAAAAATTAAAGAAATGGCCAGAGTTAGGAAAGTATGTTCAGGAAACAGAAAACAGCCCATTGGCAGGAAATTAGAAAAATGTGGATGACATAAGGTTGCAAATATTAAAGGTTCTGGAAAGTTGGGCCACTGGAGATTTACGCATATAAAACATATGTTTAAATCAGGGAACCACAGAGAACTGGAAGTAATCTACGAGACAGCTTAACTGACCAGAAAAATAAGACTTTTGATTCACCAAGAAGAGATCACAATTTTTAGAATGCATTGTGTTCTGCACAGAATGGCTGTTTTAGGGGGGAGGTACAGCAAAGAACAAAGCAGGATGTACCTGGGGAAGGGAGGATTAGGAGGCCGCACTCTACCAGCCTCAGGCACGTTTAATTTCCCGTACTGTTCAGACACTGTGTGTTCCTGAGTGATCCCTCCCCTATTTTGCTCACCTTTCCTCGCCAATGGGGAGAAAACGGTGGATTTCTCCAACTTCTCTTCTCCCTAGCAAACTGCTACCGTACACACACACTAAAGCAGCTCCGAAATGACCTGCTCGTTTTCTGAAATCAGATCAATGCTGCCAATGTTCTCTCTCTCCTTTTTTCAAGATAAAGGTGGTTCTGTTACAGAAGTGAGGGTGATTTCACAGGCCCCACCTTCCTCCATGTGGGGAGGCCTGCACAGCAGTCTCAGGTGGGGGTGGGGGTGGGAACCTCACTACTCTTCCCATCCCTGTGGGAATGGAGCTGGGGTTGCCCTGGCCTAGAAACAAAATGCATGGGAAAAAGACCTTTTATTCCAAGAATAACTCCTTCCTCACTGAAGACTGGGGCATGTTACTTTGCTACTTAGGCTCCTGAATAACATATTCTGACACAGGTCTCTGCCTATGACAAATTACCCCAGATAACTAACCAACAAAGTCCACCCCAGATAACTAAACAACAGAGATATCTGAGTGGAAACTGGTCCCAGAACTCCCGTGGGTACCAAAATCTGAGGATGCTCAGGTCCCTTATATAAGACGTCACAGGATCTGCACGTGACCTACCACATCCTCCCATACACTGTAAGTCATCTCTGGGTTACTTACGATACCTAATACAGCATAAATGTATGCAAATAGCTGTTATACTGTATTGCTCAGGGAATGATGTTTAAACAAAGCCTGTAAACATTTAGTACAAATGCAACCATAGTACATGTCAGCCGTAATGTAACTTTTTTTCTAAAATATATTTCTGATCTGCAGTTGGCTGGATCTAAGGATGTGGGACCTGCAGATAACAGCTGACTGCACTGACTTCAGGTTACAATGTTTCCCACTTACATAGAAACCTCCAGAAGAGACTCCTGAATTACGTCATTGTTTCAATTCCATTATAGACGGTAGAAAGAAGTCATTCTTTGTGTCTAACCACAAAGAGGCCAAACACAGTAAAGACAGTTCCAAACGTATCGCTCCACCTACTTGCACCAGGAATGCGCGAGCCAGTTGAGACCTTCCAGCTGATAGTCACGGAGCTCCAGATTCTCCCCGCCCAAATATGCCGGCTGTTTCTTTAACGCCACAAACCGTGGTCTCTGCTTCAGGGCCTGAAAAACAAAACGTAAGGAAGCCCGGGGCCTGGAGAAAACGTTCTTCCTGTTCCCGTGTTACCATGCTAGCCACCATGCGTGTGCCCGGCAGCAAAACAAAAAATGCACGTTTCACATCACCAGCCCCACCCCGCCTGCTCTCGTCGAGGTCCACATTCCCACGCCAGACTGCGCCCGGACATTCTCAGTGAACGTGCCCCTTTCCAAAGTCCGTGACCTCATCTCTACTGTATGGCAGCGAGTCTCCTATTTTCGTCTTAATGTTCTTACTCTAAACATGACACATCGATGCTTCTGGGCAAGTCTGTATATGCTACGTGCAGCCAAACTTCACCCTTGTAGAGTCTGAAATGCAGCCCGCCCACCTTGAAACCCCAACTGCATGAATTTGGTTTTCCGAAGGAAAGGACATTTACACCCTAAGGGTGTCAGGACTAACGGTCTAGTTAGGCCACGTCTCTATGGTTTGCACCAAACGTGGTTTCTGTGGCCACATCAGTTTGCGAAACAATGGATTAAAAAGTTGTACAAACGCCATTACTAGTGACCTTTTCGAAGTCTAACATACTTGTGTATCTTGTGCATGTATGGGAGAAGTTCACTCAGGAATGCTTCCCAAAGTTATCTGGCCACAAAGTCCCTGCTGCTAGTTCCCTTGTCCTCACACGTCACCCTGGCTGGACCTTCTGGCTTGGACAGCTGCTTGCCCCGGAGTTTCCTGCACACTGCCGTTAGAGGAAGCTTTCTGAACGAAACACCCTGTCCACCCTGCTGCTCTATTCATCAATACCCACAGGACAAAATCAAAATATTCCTCTATGGATTCCAGACATGCACGCCTTAACCTAGGTGCGCTGGCCAACGTCGTCTCCCTCTCTTCCAACCCCAAGGTCTCGAAGTCCTCCTACCTACACGAGAGGAACGTCTCCATCGCGACAGATTCAGAGGGCAACACCCTGGGCCGTGCTGTCTGCCCAGCACCATCCCGTCCCCGAGGACCAGGGCGGCTCACGGGCCACAGCGTCCTCGTGAAAACCCCTTCAGCCACTTCCACCCCTGTACTTCTCTGCCCACAGTCTTTATCACACTCGCTGACCCTCAGTGACACAATGTTTTCAGAGAGAGGTCTGTCTGGTGCCATGAACTTGCACGTCAACTTCTCAGCGGCAGAGCCCATGTCTTACATATGCTTTCATTACTGCGGACCCAAAGACTCCCCATCACGCATGGAAGGAATTCCACAAGGAAACCAACCAACCTAGCACATAAAGGGGCAGATGTATTTGGTTTCTAACTCCAGACACACTCCCCTTTCCCATCACTTCTCTTTAAAGCGTTTAAATTCTTTCAAATTTTCTCTAGGATATTCCTAACCAGGTCTATCTAAGTCTGTCAACTGCAGGATTTAAGGAGTCGGCAAAGCCATTGCTCAACTCGTCCTCTCTGTTTCATTATTTTTCTTTGGTGACAAGGTTAAGCGATCTTCTTTCACTTCCGCGACGGGAACTACCATTTCCTTGGTGATATTTACTGTTCCCGAGGGCTAGGTGCCCAGCCCTTCACACATCTTTCCCCTGGAGACACCGAAGGCAGCCAGCAGCGCACCTTACACTCTCTCGTCGGGATGGTTTTTGAGTTGTTCCGACTGTGGAAGCTATCGATGCAGCTCTGGAATTTCTTTCCGATCAAGGCTTCGTCTTCCCAGCTGCACTCTGAATAGGGCAGCCCCATCCATTTGCATAGATACTCGGGTTCATTTGA
The DNA here is from genome assembly GCA_004027375.1 of Macroglossus sobrinus. Taxonomy (NCBI): domain Eukaryota; kingdom Metazoa; phylum Chordata; class Mammalia; order Chiroptera; family Pteropodidae; genus Macroglossus; species Macroglossus sobrinus. The sequence continues at coordinate 147,920 of PVKZ01002336.1, read as the reverse complement.
AGGTGCCGGCTTCCGACTGTGAGCTATTTCATACAGAAACACGTACAGATCAGCAACAGTCCCGTTCGGTTCTACGTAGAACCAACGAAATGCCACGCGGCTAAACTGTAAATATTCTGTAAAACACAAACTGTTCCTAAATGCTCAACACTGAGAAACAAGCTCTCTCACTTACCGGGAAAATCTGTCTGGCCCAGCGTAGATTTGCTCGTCTTCATAGCTACACGAATGGAAGACAAGATGGATCAGTTACCACCATAACCAAGAGTGACATTTGAGGTCCTATGAATAAGGTTATTCACTCTACTACCTCGCATCTTAAAAAGTAGAAACAGCCTTGTCCCCACAGCCCTGTCTAGGGATCACCCCATTTCCACTACGAAACTCTCCAGGAGTGCTGTTCTTTCTCACAGTTCCCCCCACTCTCTCTTGGAGCCACCCCACCAGGCCGGCAGCCCCACCATGCCCTGATCCGTTTTCAACGCCACATATATTGCCAGATTCAAGTATCGAGTCTCAAGTCCTCACCCATCTGCCCGGCAGCACTCTTCCATCCCAGGCCACGTGAATCACCTGGCTTGCAGACCACCACTCTCTCAGCTCCTGATCTCACTGCCTTTCCTCAGTCTCCTTTACTGATCTGACTTCCAGAAGCTAGAAGGCTCTCAGATCCCCTACTCTCACCATGGATGTTATTTCCGATGATCTCACTGGACCTTAGGCTTTACATACTTCCTATGTATCGATGAATGGCCAATTGTAAGTTTCCAGCTCAGACTAAAAGTTCTAAACGCCCAGATTCACGTATGCTGCCACCTTCATGACTCTCCATCTAGATGGCTAAACGGTGTATCGGACTAAATCTGGTTTCTGCTCTGAAAATCAGCTCTTCCTTCACACTATTTCCATAAATGGTACCTTTATTCTCCTAATTCCTCAGGTCAAAACCCTTGGCATCACCCTTGACACCTTTCTCTCATTCCCCCACAACCAAATTTACCAGCAAACCTCATTAGCCTTTCCTTCAAAATAAATCCAGACATCTGTCTATTCTCAGAAAGTAAACCTCTAAAACAAGCTTTTTAATTTACGTCACTCCCGAAAGCAAAGCCATTATTCCTGAAGCTCAAACACCACTACAATAAGCGCCCACGTACTCACCTATTACTCTTTCTACGATCTGATACTGTTTGTTCAACTCCGAGGCCAGCTCTTGTTGGCAGTTGAAATATTCCACATCTTCGGGGGAAACCTTCCCTAACCTGCAGAGGAGAGAGAAGTACATACATACTCATCACATCTGGAGGTTCGCACACGTCCATCAGAGCAAAGTCAGAGGCAGGGAAGGAATCACGGCTGTCCCTCTACCTGTCCCTCGAGTAATCCTTTACAAGTCATCAGAGATGTTACAGAAACATACACTTTTCGGAAAGGCTGACAACCTTGGACTCAAGACACACCACTTGCTCTCCTTCCTCATGTGGCCCTATTAAAGTAAATATTCTGTGTGATAGACTCATATATCTAAACAGACCATGAGCAAAACACTCACCTCCAGATTTAAAAGAGAGCATGTCTTTCTTTTTTGGAAAAATAATTAACACCAAACCTCTATAAAAGGACAATAGCAGCAACTTCAAATTAGCTATTACTACAGTTCTGAGAATTTTAAAGTTATGTGCTTTTCTACCTACCCATCTTGCGGATACATATCTTCGTTTTTGACTCAAAGGAAAAATATGTGATTTAGTGAAGTGGCACATTCTGCACAGTGGCTGAAAAAGGGATTAGAACCCGCCTGTCCCTATTCACAACACAACAGCCTGACCCCGTTACACTGAAGGTGTGTGTCTAGGGTTGGACCTCCCTCCCCTCAAGCTGTATACATATATTTTTTTAATCCACGATGGAAAATGTACCATTGCTTAATTTCGTCCTCTTTCTTCTTGAAGTTCTCGAGTTTTTTCAGGCCCTTCACTTTCTGCTGCTGTAAGGATTCTTCGCTCTCCCAAGTGCTATGGATGTAAGACCAACCCTTCCACTTGATGAGGTACTGCACTTCGCCTTCATCCTTCTCAGAGTCAAAGTCACCACTGGGGTCTCCATTAGCTTCAATCGCATAGACAGTAGTAGGAGCTCCAGTGGCTACAAAAGGATTCAGTATTTAATAAGCTTTAAAAAGTATATCAAACCAGACACTGAAGAGTTTCCCAAGTATGAACTGTCCAAAGAATCTCTTTTTGGATAAAGCACCAAAATCCTTTAACTTGAAAGTAGCAGAAATCCACAAATACAAAATACACAAGATCAATAATTTCAAATATTTTAAAAATGCAAACCCAATTTTTACACTTTAAAATGTATTCCAAAATTTGCTAGTGAAATCAAAGAGATCTTTGTGTCCAAACACAAAAATGGAATAGCAATCTCCTTTTGTTTTGATCCCTACTAACACAGAACACAAAACCATCCCTCCAGGAATATTAAAAATAAGATAAGAAAATAATCCCTCCTCCCCCCACCAATTGCCCATCCACTTAAAGTGCTGTTAACACTCAACCTCGAGACAGGGTGGATAAAAAAGGGAGACAAAAAGGAATTAGATGTTATTTCACTATCTCCTACATGGAAAGATTAAAGAAGCTGAGTTATGAGACATCTCAATTTAAACACAAAAAACTATTCACTCTTGCGCAATAGATATTTAACCAGCTTCATACTTTTCACAAGGAAAATGAGAAGCAATTAGCTAAAGGTTCATTTGCTTAATACCGATAAGCAAGAATCTCTGCTACAATGCCGCTTTTTAAGATATTAACACAACCTTACTAGCTTAATTTTGAAATCTCAAAGGCATTAAACACATTCTTATATTTTCAGCTCTGAAACATAAGGACCAGGTCAGAAAACATCCACCTTTCACAACAAACATGGGCATGAACCGAAATTCATCATTTCAGAGTTAAAACACACAAAATGTAGGCCTTACTGGGCAGACATAAGTAGTACTTTGCTTCCCAAAGACACACACCTCCTTTCTTCCCGAGCCTCGAGTCTAAGACCTTCTCGATGGTTTCACTGTTATCCTGCTGCTCATCGGCTCCTTCCCCTGTCATTTCGATGAGGTCATCCGAGTCGGTCTCAAAGTCGTCGTCTTCTTTGTAACTGTGTGAGAAACGATGCTGAATCAATGGGAGACCATCTTGTCAGCTCTCAGTGGTGCCACCCATCTCATCAGCAGAACAACGAACCATACCCTGCTGGCTCCAACATGCTGTCTTACAGATCAGCCACATACCAAGTGGGCCCGAGGTTCATTTCATTTTTCCTACTCCATGTATGATACATGTTCATAGAAAATGGCTGGAAGGCTAACTCATATTTCAAAACAAAAACAGACTATATTCACAAGGATTTGCATGAAGATAGAGAAAACTCCCAGGACACACCTGTGTTTTTGATTTTTAGTCAAGTCATTACAATAGAAATAAGAAAACAACTACAAAGAAAGAAAATGTATAATGAATTTAAAAAGTTGCTAAATGTATAATGAATTTAAAAAGTTGCTACTGTTATGCAAAAGAGAAGCAATATTTCTAAGACTAAATGTTTCAACCCTGTATTGTCTTCCAGTAACATGAATATGAAATTTAAGTATTTTCAAACTACTGAGAACTTCAATAAACACATTTCCCTGGTAGTAAGATATTCAAATGTAACCTTCCACCGTACGTTAATGACAAATGGTTTGGGAGTCACACGAGGAAACACTTATAGGAGGAAAAGGCGCTATCTACATCAGCTTACTCAAAGCCCAGTCTGAGCTCTGGAATTAGTCACTGGACTGGCTATTAATCTCTCCAGGACTCAATTTCACTGTCTCTAAGTAGACCGAAAGAAGCCTGCACGTCTTCTAGAGGAAAACTAAATGCCATTTGATGCACATAAAGTAAAATATTAATGCTTGCATAGACCTATATTCTTTTATTTCGTTTTCTAGTAATGCTTCATATGCTTTCAGTAAGTTTAATGAATTATACCCAAATATCAGTATATAAGCTGGACTAAAGAATTTATCTGATTCAGAGAGCAATTCAAAAGAATACAACCCAACATCTCCCTTAAAAAAGGGTGTTATGAAAATAACATCTCTAAGCCACCCCGACAGGACGTGAACTTGAAGCAGCTCTTAATAGGAACGAAGGCTTGAAAGAAGCTACTGCCGCTCCTTCCATATTCCCTTTGGCCAACGCCATTCTTCTTTGCAAGAACGCAGACCAGATTCCCAGATACCACCTCAGGACACAGGTCATCATTTCTGCCCATCAGCTGCATGATCCTGGACTGAGAACCAAGCCCTCACCAACCAAAGCACCCCCCCTGGACTCCACCCACCTCACGTTCTTAGCCGCTCTGCGACGAGTCTGCCTCTTGGGGGCTTCATCATCTTCGTCATCATCATCAGAGGACTCTGGCTTTCTTTTCTTCCCACGCTGAGGTTTAGGCTGCTTTTTAACACGAGGTTTGGGCACTGTTCTAAAATGAGAAGAGAAAAAGATGGCAGTTTCTCCTCTGTCATTGAGTGTCAACTTCTAATCTACCTCTCTGCCTTAGGCCTGCCTTCCCCATCATTGGACCTTAAGTTACCACCCATCTGATCAGAAATGACCAGTTTCCTGCCTCCTCGGACTGCTTCCTTCCCTGCATGGATTCTCTGCTTCGTGTCATATAGATTATCTGAACGTGGTGATGCTTTCAACCAGACGGTGTATTAAACTTAAGAATTAGTTCCCCCAAAAGAACCTGTACTCAAGTCAAATACACAGGGAGCTTTTTTTTTTTTTTAAGAGAAGACACATTCTTCCCTCACAACTAATCCACTGGCGCAAGAGACAGTAGGGGTCACTCTGAGCTACAGACCATGCAAACACCCACAATCAGTATCAGCAGACCCGTCATGCAATCATCAGCTAGAGATGGAGGCTGGCAAGAAGTGAACCACAGGCGCTCAAAACCCAGATCACAGCACATTGCATCCCGTCAGGTAAGGCTCTCATTCGAGCACGACATTTTTGACCTCACACAAATTAAGCTCGACGGGCAGCAGAGATGTCTGAGCAAACACTGCACCTTCTGGGGACAGGCCTCCTGGCTTTCATTTTCTTCTGCTCGGGCTCACTCTCCGCACTGCTTCCTTGTCCCTGCTCATCTTCCGAGGGCTCCCGCTTCCATTTCTCTCTGGGATCGAAAGCAGAACGAAATGAGATTTTTCCTACACGAAGTCTTCCAGGTTGTTTGCCATGAATTTTGAACTAATTCTTCAAAAGGCAGAACGGGTACATTTTAGATATTATGCTACAAGAGATTTATTCTAGCTCCACTTAAATTGTGGTTGTGTTTTTTCCTGGACTATGTTAATACCTTTTTCCTATTTCATCTCTGGTAACAAAAATAACTGAAAATGGAAACTAAGGATGTGTTTTTTTAAACTATTTGTTCTGGGAAAAAAAATGCTGTTAAATCTCTCATATTCTATGTTGATTTCACTACTATCACTGACCAGATTAAAGCCATAATACATACTCCATCAGTGGTTCTCAAATACTAGCATGGATCAGAACCACTTCAAGGGCTTTTAAGAGATTTTTGAGCCACGGCCATAGTTTCTCATTTAGTAAGTCTAATGTGAGACCTAAAAATTTTAACAAATTCACAGATGAAGGTGAAACTTGTTAGAGACTTCTTTGACAACTACTCTAATAGATATTTTAGCACCTTTAGAATACATTTGAGGAAACAGTCCCTGAAGTTATTTTTCAATAATAACTGTACCACCTACTAAATTAACTGCTCAGCTAGAGGTGCAGTTTTTAGTAACTGTTAGGTGTTCCTCTGCTCCCTGAGATCTTAGAAGGCCTCAAAGAGCCATACGCTATGCGAGTTCTACTACCCCAGTTTTCTCTGAAACCCAAACAAGGTATCACAGGGGCTCGGCTCAATTCTCACCTGCAGAGAAGAAGGAAGGGACACAGAACAGCGACCAAGCATGAAATGTGTGGGGGCAGGGAATTCACAGGCAAGTACCTAGGGTTTCTTAGTAAACAAAACAATTACTACTGTGCCTCTTGGCCTGTGTACAGGAAATGAGGTCTTGCTAAAGACAACTGCTGCAGTATTGCAAAGTCCAATCAATATTCTTCAAGGGAGAACAGGTCAAAATCACAGCAGAAGCTTGTTGCAAGGAGGTGGCCGGTCTGTTGATTGCTGAGAACCTTCCTTAAAGGTGAAGAAACCACCCCACACACCTGAATTAGTATAGATTTTAGGGGAAAAAAATTCAAGCCTTCCATGAAAAGGCAGAGGAGCACTTTTATGTACATGACTTAGGTTCTACTAGCACTGTATTCTTCAGATCAATTTCTCTAACAGGAGCTGGCTCCTTGTGGGCAGGGCCATTTTCTCATCTTTGAATTAGAGCTTACTTAGCTCAAAAGTAGGCAAATACAGATACTCCTTTGTTAAATAAAGCAAGAATTTAAAAAAAATGAGCCGTATCGGTCATCAGACAGGCAGGGTGCTTTTGGAAGCAAACGGGCGAGATACTAAGGTCTCTGAGCATCGTCTAGCATCCTTCAGTCTCTCCAGAAGGAAGACCTTCTGTGTCTAACTACTCTCTGGGCACATGTCTTATGCTCCCTCCCCAGAGCCTAGTACAATCACTGTTTGCTGATGATTCCAAGGAACAGAACGTGACTGCGAGCAGGAGAGAAAAGATGTCTCCAGCAACTGGGAGACGGGCATATGAGGGTACAGTCTCTCTTGGACCAAGTCTAGAGAGCTGACCCTTCAGAAGGCGTTCACACAGTCACAATGGAGGTGTCACAGGGAACAAGCTTGGAAGAACGTGCACGATTAAGACTTAAGGGACAGAAGAGAAAGAGTCTCAGGTATTAGTTGTAATTTACATAACTCTGCCAGGAATTGAGTCTCTCAATCAGGGCAGTTCTAGAATTTTCCACTTCGACGGCAGATTTATAGACTCATGGACAACCAGGAGGACTTAAGACTCTTCCAAAATGTACACACGCTCAGCAGATCTACTGTTCTGAAGGCCTCTTCCTAGAGGAGGAAACTAAAGCCCCCTGGGGACAAGTTAGGGAAGGCGTCACACCCCCTGCCCTGCTACGCTCACCCCTAACCCCCAAAAACCAGGGAATCAGGAACAATGACGGCCGGGAGACCGATTACACATTCTGAGAGGAGATGAACAATCAAATCAGAGGCTTAACGGGTCTAACTGATTTTGTATGTATGTGTATTTGAAATCAGCTGGATTATTTAAAATTTTGTTTTCCAATCTTCAACAACAGGGTAAAGGGAGTAAGTTAGGATCAGCAATACTGAGTCACTGTGTAGGAGGGCGGTGAGGTGATAAGTGATCAGTTACAGGATTACTTACTTCCCCAGGTGTGGGAACATTGTGCTGTGTAAGTGCTAAGGTTTTAAAATGCTAATTCACATGATTCAGGGGAGCGCTCCTTCTAAAACTGTATTCTTCAAAAATGTCAATGTCAAACACACAAAGAAGGCCCGGGAAAAAGCTCTTAGAGATTAAAGAAACCTGACAACGCATACAATACCTAAACCTAAACTGGGGCTTGCCGTGGAGGCGGAAAATTTTAATAACAGACACGGCTGGGTCAAGTGACAACAATGGGAGCATGGAGGAGGAGGATTTCGGCAATGCCAAATCCATTCCTCAAACCTGTACTGTGCTCGTGAAGAGCGTACGATTCTTAGGATACACGCACTGACGTGTTTAAGGGTCAAAAGCTGTATGTGTGAACGTGCAAATGCTGTCTGAAATGGTTCACGAGGAATACTGCATGTGCGCACGGAAAGAGAACACCCACGAACAAAGCGGGTGGGCCCGACAGGAACCAGTGGGAAGGCGGGCAAAGTACCAGGCTTTCTCTGTGCTACTTCTATTCTCGCGACTTCTCTCAAGTTCGAAATTAATTCCCCAAAAACTGCTTTTAAAAAATTTCAAAATCTGCGGTACAACCTGCGGGGTTTCAGGAAAGCATATTTCAGAACTCCCCGCCCTCTGAGTGAAGCTCACCGTGAAGTGCGCGTGCCGCACACCGGGCCTGTTACACCCGTGCAGAGGGCGCCGCTGGCACTGGGCCCTGCCACCTGAGTCATGGCAGCTGGAGGGTTTCCTCCAAGCCATCTTACTAATTACAGTGACCCAGGAAAGCTCTCCAGGAGCCAGGCCCTCACCAGCTGCCCAGAGGACAGCAGGGCATGAGGCTGGCCCGGGGCCCCGGACAACAGGGGTGAGGGGACCACCTGGACTGTGGCAGGAAGCGCCCCCGGGCAGGGAGGCAGCACTATGGACAACACACACCCCAACACAGGGGCCTCGGAGGTTCCGCCCGGGGAAGACCTCTGAGAGCGACTAACTCTGGAGAGCTCTGAGGACGGACAGGAGGGAAATGGGTAAAGATGCCGGTCAGAGGAAGACTGGTGAGCTGTACGTGCTGGAGACGTGGGCTTCTGCACACCAGGGCACAGCCGTTAGGATAGGAAGTGGTGGATTTCAGGCGCAGCCCCCCCTGCGTCCCAGTCAAGAGACTGGCCGATCGCAGGCAGACGGTGGAGGGGAGAGCACATCCTGGACTTCCCAAAGGACCCCGGACGGCCACTCAGACCGGTGCACTGAGAACCTCTCTCCCAAGCAGGCCACCAGACTGGGGCAGAACCAGCACCTTCTGAGATACCGAGAAATGCAGGCTTGCCTGCAGGTACTGTTTCTCCAACTCTAACCAAATGTTTAGAACACAAATGAAAACTGCAGGTGCTCTAAGCAAAGCAATGTTAAACATCTGACTCAGCATACTTTCTAGTAATTCGGTGAGGTCAGCAGAATACGCGTTACTCCATTTTGAGCATGAGGAAATGGATTTTAAAAACCCAAATTACTTAGCCTTAGGCCAAAAACGTATTTAAGATTAACTACTAACATTTTGTAATAGAGAATACATAACTGGTGCTGTTACTAAGGGCCACAGACAACTGTTTATCATGAAATCCCCTGAATTTGTGTGTAAAGTGTTGAATATTTACATTTTTCTGAAGAAATGGGCTGTGGAATCCAGGCTGTCAAAGAGATCCACATCCCTTCCAAAAAGATTTCTTTCTCCGAAAACCAAACAAAAAATATCAAACACTTTTCAAAATTTTTAAATAAGAACTATACAATCTGTTAAAGTTCGCATTAAGCCTGATAATTAAAATTGTCTATGAATTGCAATATTTAAATTAACAGAAATGACAATGTAAAATTTCACACAGGTGTCTAACCAATATAATTCTGCCATGCCAACACAAAGAACAAATGGAAGTGAAAAATTTGCTCCTTGCTTCATCAGAATAGAATACCAGATACCTATACATTTGGTATCTGTGCACAAACAAATAACTGAGCTCTTTTAGGGTAACCAGATGGAAGAAGCTGGGGTTCGCCCCCAAGGAGGAGCCCAAGCACGTGTGAGATACTTACATGTGCCAAACTGACCAGCCTGGGCTTCCAATGCTTCAGATCAAGCTGGGCAGAGACCCGAGGTGACCCCAGACAGAGCGGCCTCTGGGACCAAGGTGCTGACCCACGCCGCACCACGAGGCTGCGGTTTCCCCGGGAGAGACTTACTGTTTTTTCAGCTGCCTCTGGCCTCTTCTTTTGGGGCTCCCACTGTCAGACCCGCTACTTGCCTTCAGTGTGCAAGGGGAGAAAGGATCACAGACTTTAATGCACAGTTCTTAGGGACACCGCCGCCCCCTGGTTCAACCATCCACTCAGCATGACATCATTCCACATGAGCTTTTAGACAGAAGGAAACCTACCCTTCCTTCGCCTGGAAGATTAACTTCTGTCTGCCATTACCGCCTTATCTCTAACGCCAGGAACTATTTCCCTCCCCTCGACTTCTAGAAGAGCGCCATCCCATAACATTTCCTGGGGTGATGGCAGCGGTCTGTACCTGCAACGTCCACTACCGCAGCCAGCGGCCCTGGAAGTGCGGCTAGGGTGACTCAAGAACGGGCCTTTTCATGTCACCTGATTTTCATTTCAAAAGCCACCTATCTAGAGGTCGCTGCGGATGCAGAATGTCCCATGGAAATGCCACAGCGAGGAGGGTGCCATCAGAGGAAGTGGCTACAGATCTATTTCACTTGAGACTCGTTGGAGAGCGGGTTCAATCACGAGCCCAACGCGCTCCACCAACACTGCTGGGCCATGAAAGGCACCGGACCAGCTCTTTCTCCCCAAAATTGAGCAAAATGGCAACCCAGTCTGATCGCCCTTCGTCTTCTGCCCCACAGACGATGTGTTCGTTTATGTACAAGAGAAAAAAAGATTTACAAGACTATGTGACTGGCTCTAACACACTGCTCAGTAACCTGGTCCTGGACGCTACGGAAAAAGCCAGCCAGGGCAAACCAGCTCAGAGGTCACTCAAAGCAAAACACCGTTAGTGCAAATGTAATGTGCACGTTACGGTCAACTGGCCTTTTACAGTCCATCCACTAAAACCCACTCTCAACCCACTAACCGATGGCCGTTCATATTCAGCTTTTATCAGAAGGACAATGAATTGTTACAAATAGGAAAGTCCTCCTAAATAATGCAGATAGGGGACATTTCACTGAGAGACAAAAGAGCATCTCTCCAGAATGCAGTCTACAAATCTAATCTAGCAGTTAAGAATGCACAAAAATATCACATAAACAAAAAGGTGAGAAGTCTGATTCTACAAAAACAGCAGAACCCAGGAAATGATACTACTTTGAAAATTACCACTGCATTCAATCTCTCAATTAGCTTAGAGGATGCATGAAACATTTTATACTGTACACTAAAAATATGCCAAGATACCAAATTTAAAGAAATTAGATAAAATAAAATACATGACGATGTCAAGCAAATTCTCCCTCTTTTCTCAGAAATAGAGCTGAAACTACTTATACTGTTACATTTGTTTACCAGGTGAGTTACTCATATGACAAAATTGAGAAGACTGAGAAATTGGATATTTAAAAACTTCTTGATACTATCAATATCAATCACTATGAGATATGTTTAGGAAAAAAAAGAAAACGAGGCCAGTTCTATTACTCTGCTCATGGCTGTCACTCTACTCCTGTGGCCTGAAGCTCAGGCTCCTTAATGGTCACCCACACCAGCGTCGGGAAGGATGAGGGAAGGTAAGGAGTCTAAATGTGTCCCCTTCAACAGTCTTTTTTTCTTACCTCCTCCTTAATATTAAATCGTGACGGTTCTTGTCTGCTTCGGTTTGACCGCCGAACCCCATAAACATCAGGGTATTCTTCCCACATCTGTAAAATTAACAGACCACGCATCAATCTTTTTTTCTTGACCTCCAGCTACTGTTTTCATTTCTGGAACATGGATGTTAAGAGAATTCACGTAACTAAATATCAAAAGGATTCTTTTGTTAGCTTTGTTTATGAGACTACAATAAGGTATTATCTTTAAAAAAAGAATAAGGTATATTATCCTAAAACATGTTAAAGTTTAACAATGCCTCTACGTTAGTTATGGCTATTAGACTATACAGTATATTGCTTACCCATCATTAAAATATAAACTCATAGTTGAATAATATGGTAAGGCAAAAAGAACAGTTTCCATTAAAGACAAAGAACTTACTGATGAATTTTAAGTACCTAATACTTCGTGTATATTGATCCATCCAAAAAAATAAAAAATGAGCAGGGCCCCACCACATCTAATTAAATAAGAATCAGGATATTCGTATATTTCTTTAAACTTCTCATGTAACATGCCAGACCCATGCAAATTAGGTATGTCTAACATTCGGCTAGAAGTTCTCAGAACGAGAACCACTGCTATTTCTCTAGCACATGGGATTTTATTTTCTAGCCGTAATTTACCTTTTGCTTTTTTATTTTTAGGAACCATCCTCACTAGTGATCAAAAAATAAAATTTAGAGGAGGAATTAGCTGAAGAGACAATGTTTCTCACAATACACTAACACTATCTTATAAAGATTCAAATCAACAAATCTACAGAAAAGATGTACAAGGTTCCTCCTTCCACAATCTCTAATGATTAGAGTCTAACCCCCAATCTCACTCTCCTTCCCACGGATGACTGCTGCTAAGTATATTGTGTTCTTTTAATAAAATCAGTTACAGATAGGCAAAATTAATTTGAACAAATTGTGGAACATGGAAGGGAAAATGTTTAACAGGAATCAAATATGTAGACGAGATAGATGCTTGACAGCTAAGATCAGAAATGTGGGTTTGTCATCAAAATGCAGGTGACAGCTACTGCCATGAAAATATCTGGCAAGAGGGGAAGCCGCTGGCTGAGATACACGATGTGTGGAAAGTGGACCCCGAAAAGACAAAATTGATGAAAGACGATCCAGAAAAAACAATGTCACTAAGCCAAGCGAGGACACTCAGCAATGCCTTAAAAAAAAAAAAAAAAAAAAAAGACAGAAAAACAAGGTCTCCAAAGAAAACTAGATGTTCCAGGAAATAGACATTTTAGAACTAGAATCCACTGTAATCGTGTCATCCAGTGTCTTCAGTTTATGAAGGTGGAAAAACCATAATGACCTTAGAATGTCACAGTCGGAAGACAAAGGGTCCAAATGAAAGGAGTTAGGAATAACCAAGTGGTGAGAATCTAAGCCAAGGAGGAAGCGAATGCAGGACACTGAACCCTGGCAGCAGAGAAAGGGGATGGAGAGCTTTACTCTGACCCTGTCCGGCACCTCCACCCCCGCCCTTTCTGAACTTCTGCTAAAGCTATGAAAATTATTCAGCACAGGTACGTACAGAGCTTTTATTAACAGGGGTGGCTAAAATTTTTAAATGGCACTATATCAATTAGCTTTATCATTTAAATATTAGGCATTCAAGCTCAATTGTCAGAACTTCATTACAGTACATACTGTAATGCAGACAGCCTGAAATCATCTTGTGTTCCTATTTGTTCTTTTGATATGTAATTCAATTCTTCAACGAAAACAAAGCCTTCTTGAGAAGGCTCCTTTTTTAGAATAACAACCGTTAAAGTCACAATCCAATCTTTCTCGCTGGCTGGTATGTCCATCCAAGCATTAATTTCTTTTTAGCTTTTTAGAACTGATCACCTTAACTTTAAAAGTATATTTTCATATTTCTGCCTGACGCTGTACCTCTATCTTGAAATTATAATGATTTCCTTTTCTACCTCTTTAAATGAAATTAAATATGTACGGTCTTAACAGTTGTGACTCCTATGGTCTCCTTTAATCTCTACAAGACACCGTACAGACGAAAAGCTGTAGCCAGACTGATCTGTCCATTCTATCCCATTAGAACACGTGTCGTGGTCTTCTGGAAGATGCACCTGATCTGAAGTGCACAGGAGGCCAGGCCTAGACATCAGGCTGTGAGCATCGCCAGGCCAAGGCCGCTGCCCCGAGTCTGGGTGGCCCACCGCTGAGTGTAAAGACACTCAGAGCAAGACCTGTAAGCGAGGACTCCTGCGTGCACGGTCTTTTATTTTGGTTTGTTTTCCTCACAGGCAGGGTCTTTCTGAATGAACGACATAAGTCACCACTGGAACTGCTTCCTGTGAAAGGTCCACCCCACGCAGTGAGCGGGCAACGAGTCACAGCACTCGAGTGTCTGACGGTCACTTCTCTGGGGATGCACTGACCGGCAAGGACGACACGCACGTGTCTGGCCCCAGCTCCACCCTCCCAGTGCCCAACCTCCCACCAGCTCCTAAGGGTCATTTAACAGGAAACGGTTTCTCTGGGAACAGAGGAACCTAATTTAACATAGTTCCTCCCAATTCTGCCTCAAGAGTCAAAACCAGTTTTACTGTTTTTTAATTTGTTTCTTGAAACTATTCTACAGAACTTGCACATCATTTAAAACTGTTTGTACTACTATGAAAACCTGAGTTCGCAGGTGTAGGTTTGCATCTTAGAATGAAAACTGATTTAGCAGAAAGTTTTTAATTTCATTAGACATTATTAAATTTCTAAAAGCAATATTAGTTTGCATTTTCAGTGATCAAAACATAATTCTCTCAAAATGGGGTTTTGAAAGATCAGCTGTATTCTTATGATTACAAGTCAGTAATTTTTTCCAAAAGGAATGCATCCCGAAGTTTGGGCATCAATGAGAAAAAGGCTATGCAACTTCATTTTTGATGTTTCGTGTATTTGGGTGGAAGAGGTTGTCAGGCAAAGAATACCTACATGCCTAGGCACGGATTAACTTTTTCTCCATGAGAAGTATTTCTCTTCCATTCTTCTAATCACAAATACTACCCTTATTCATAAATTGTGATTATCCAACACTAATAAGCTTTACAACTGCATTTCACAATCATCTGCCAATGATTCTCTCTGGTTTTACACAGTATTACATTAAAAAAAAAAATTAACCACCTTTTCAAAAATGTTAAATACCAAACCTATCGAAATTTGTCCTTTTGCCCTAAAATTTGATGATGCATATAATTATTTTTTTTTATAGCCTGCATCTACTATATATCACTTATAAGGGGGAAAGCAGTCCCCATTCTCATCCAGAGAGAGTATATTTGGAAAGAAATGTAACTGTAGTTTTCCTTATCAAGACACATCAATGAGTCTTCCTAAGGGACAGAGATCTGCCCCCTGACCCCGGCCAGCGGCCGCTTGCGCTAGACAGCGCAGGAGATACCTTCTTCACGTCGGCTATCCGCTCCTTCTTAGAGGCTGGCTTCTCTTTGGCTTCTGGAAGGACTGGCTGGGATTTGGAACCTGCCGATTCACTCTCCGACTCCGACGGACTATCTGAAGACTCAGAGCTGCTATTGGACTCGCTGCCATGTCCACTTCCCGGGTCGCTGCCCTGCTCACTCTCCGACTGGCTGCCCGAGTCTGAACCCGAAGCTTCTTCAGATGCTGAGTGACTTTTTTTTTTTTTTAAGAGAAAAGATTTTAAAAGATTTAAAAACTTCCACATAACTCTGTTTTTAAAAATCTTAGTAAAATGACAGTGGATAGTAGTTTTGGTAATAAAAGACCAAAATTTCCAAAATAACTTTGATATCCTTATAGTGCAATAATATGACTATCACTCTCAATATTCCTACTGGCTACCACCCTGAGTGCTTACACAATGCCATATACCAGGTAATTATATAGATTAGCTCTTTCACAAAAACTCAGAAGGGACATACTAGTCTCTCCTCCATTCAGATTAAAAAAAAAAAAAAAAAAAAGACCTGAAGCTCAGAGGTACTTAAGTAACTCTCCCAAATAACACAGGTAGGATTTTAAACCAGGCTGATCTGTCTGAATCCACTAAGTCTTATTTGTTTTATATCAAGATAAAAACAAAACAGAAACCTAAAACATCAACCAACACAGAAGAAACCAAAACCAAGGCAGAGTTACCCAAAAATGTAAGAATGCAATCTGGTTGCAATTACCCAGTGTTCTCAACAACAGGTGCAAATCAGATTTGTCTGGGCAGCACTACAAATATGCACATTAACCTCACACCAGAGATCTTGCCAGAGAGTCTCCTGTATTGAGTCCCAGAGCTGGTAGATGTATCAGGACGAAATAAGCCAAAATAGAAACAAAAAGCACCGTTCTGACTCGAAGGTGAAGGCCTGATCCGATACTGACCTCTACTTCCTACCACACAGCTGGCCCTTCCTCATATCCCAAACCCTCCTCAGGGAAGCAACCTGGTGTTTTATGACAAACACTAAATGAGTTCATGGCTGTTCAATATGCAAGTATTAATCATTTTAATGCCTAAAATGATTCCTAATAAAATTAAGGCAAGGGATGCAAATACTCTCAATACTACACATGAGCTGAAGATTTAAACAAGAGTTAAGACCAAGTGTTTCTTAACTATGTTTTAAATTAGCAAGTCGGATTTAATAGACAAAATAATGTTCAGCAGGAAAAAATGTTTTCTAAAAAGCCTTAATAAAAACTCAATTAATTTGATATTTCTAGAAGGACAAGTACCTAAATGTTGAAATAAAAATTTAAAAAAAAAAAACTAAATACTTCCACATTTATGGCACCGACGGTCTGATTATTCCCTCATTGGACAGGCTGTTTCTTGAAATATTATGTAGATTTGCTATTAATGCCTAGTTATAATGCTAAATACTATGAATACTAAATTTTTAGTTTGTGATGCTGACCAAAAAAAAGGATCAAATTGAATTAGTGGGTGATGAATCCTTTTAACTAAACTTTCTCCTAAACAGTGAAAATTACCTGATTTTCAATGGCATTAATAGTTATAATACAATTAAAAGTTAAGATTTCAGTAGCTATCCACCACTAACACAGAATTCTCACGAAAAATAAGTATCTGAAAATTAATCAAAATCTAATAAGTTGGACACATTTCATGATCTCTGATTGAACAAGCAATACAAGGGAAATACAATGCAAAAATAAATGAAAAGAATCAAGTCAGTATTGGGATTTTAAATTCTAATAGAAAAAAACTAAATGTTTATAAAAAAAGTTTAACGTTTGTTTTCACTTGTGGATAAAAAGGATTCGGTATCTCTTCAAAATCCTTTCTGAAGCTGGCAAAATAAAGTGATTACATATTTCTTACAAATGGACAAATAGCATTAATAGCTATTGTGTTCCATTTTTAACAGTTTCAATCGTTACCTCCTAAATGGCCACATGAGGGCAGCACAGCATCACTTCCTTTAAAAAGCAAGCCTGTGGGTTCTCTGCCCAAGAGCTGCCATTTCAGCACTTGGATACTGTTTATTTTCCTAAACTTACAAAATGGCTGAACTGCTTGGCAGAGCATGGTTTTTGTTGTTGCTGCTGGTGGTGTTGACGGCGAAAGCAAAATCCAGTAAAAATGCAAAGCAATCTACACTGGAAACCCATAACACTTACTTCCAGAATCAGCTCTATCGATGATGGAACAGCTAATATTTATGGACCACTCAAGTACCAGGCATATGCAAAAGTTCTTGTAATCCTTAAAACAAAGATGACAAATTATCCTCATTTTACAAGAGAGGCTTAGCCCAAGAGTGTGCATACTATGACATCATTCCCACCCCCACAGTCTGGACCATGGAATCCACACTATTTAAGCTCTTAGGTGGTACTGCTGTCCCACCCCATCATGCACACACTCTTTAGTTAAGCCAGCTGATGCTGGCTGATGCAGAACAATTCCTTCCCATCTCTTCGATTTGTCTTAAGGTGGAAAGGCAAGGAGAAATTTAAGACCTGCTCCACCCCTGGGTCAAGTCCTATGACTCTGATGACTCAGCTACATTATAAACAAAGTCAAAAGCCAAAACATTTATAGGTACAACATATGAAGCATTACACATCAAAGAAAAATACAACAGACATGGGCAAAGGAAATGGACAGAAAAGAAACTGAAACAGCCGATAAACTTATGAAAAGGTGATTAAATCTCACTGATAATTTGGGAAGTGTATATTCCAACTGATTACTTTAAACTCATCTGCTTTGCAGAAACTTTAAAAGTCTAATAATATTAAATGATAGTGAGAAAGTAGAGAAAAATAGTACTCAGATACCCTTATCAAAAAAGTAATCAGTAGAAGCTCTGGAAAGCACCTTGACATTATACAATAAACCTCAAAATATTCATGTGAATCACGCAATTCAATCTATGGGTATATATAACCTATTAAAATTATCTAACTGGTGCTGAGGATGGGAAATATTAAATTGTTCAGAGTTCTGCTTGTAAGATTAAAAAAATATATAAATGTCCATGTTATGAAAATGTAAAAATAAAATGTGAAAGTCATACTATACAATTAATTACAACAGACTAGGATGAAATACATATATAATTATCAACATGACAATTTCAAAATTATTGTTTTTAAAATGCAAAATCTATCCTGTGAACCATGTATGTTCTTATGTGCCAAGTTCGTAAAAGTGACTAGGAAGAAGAGGTAAATAGGATTTCCTTTTTAAGGAAAGCAAGGGATTCCTTTCGGCTGTTTGAGGCCTGTCTTTCCTTGTAAACTTTTAGGCTATAATCTTTAGACTTTTACAAAACACCAACTCCAAAGTTCAAAGGAGATTTTAAAGACCTGGCTGCTACCCTCAGTGGTAAACAGCACTTACGCCCAGAAAAGAAAGTAAGTGGGGTCCCTGGATTAGGAAAGGCGAAAAGCATACAACTTTCTTAGTAAGGACCAAAGTTCACTGTGATAGCACTTTGCTAGACGTCTCAGACCAGTTTCTCAAGCCCAGTGTTCATGACGCTTGGGGTTAGATGACCTTTTTGGAGCCTGTCTGTCCTGTGTACTGCTAGGTCTCCGAGACCCACCCACCTGTCCTCAAACTACCCCATGGAACCCACTCCGGGGGCTCCTGGATTCAAGATCGACTTGAATCTTTTGATGTAAAATCACGGCCTTGGAAACAGCACTGTGCTTCTGGCATCACTCACACCTACGGCGCACTCTGATTCTGAGTTTCTGGTTTCTTAAAAATGAAAGATCTTAGGAAAAGCCAAATGAAGAATTATTCTAGATTTTTACTGTTTTCCTCACCTTCCTATACAGTTCCTTCTTTCCCATCTAGTTTGACAGCAACTTCTGACAGAATGCTTAAGTGACCCTGGAGCTGCACTCCGTGTTTGAATCCAGTTCCACCACTCATTCCAGCCTGTGCCTCGGTTTACTCGCCTACGATACAGGGATGATGATCACGCCTCACACACTTGTGAGGGTGCATCAAATGACCGCACGGCAAGGCCTCAGAGCACATTCCAGGCTCGGAGCAGGTAAGACACTTGTCAACAGTTACCGAACCCTCCCCGAGCAATCAACTTCGTTTCAATGGCAACACCTCGCACCCATTTGATCTGTTGGTTTGATTTACTGAGATGCAAAACTGCAAGCACAACCGGCAGAAACCAATGTGAGAAGTACCTACAAATCCTTTTAAGTCCAGGGAAGGAGAGGAATGGCAGAGCTGTGAAGGACTCAGCGGGACACAGGGCCACCTAGAGACCTGGGAAGGAAGAGTGTCCCGTGAGAGGTAACTTGGAGGGCCGGTAACTTAGTGACCCCTAAGGAGGTCACTAAGTAGTTTGGCTACTCTAACCCTCACTTTACATAAAATCTGCATTTCAAAAGCCCTTGAAACAGTCAGCACTCAGCAAAATGGAAATCATGCTAGTTTCTCAAGATGAAATCTAAAACGAAAGATTGCCGACATCACAGGCACTGCTGGACTTAATAACCGGCACAAAACGCGACACCCTAAGGTTCACCTTCATATTCTTTTTTCTTTGTTTATGCCGGTTACAGCTCACGATCCACCAACAGTAACAAGTAGCCCTCTAACTGCCCCACAGGGCAGCTGACGTCCACTGAGAGAGACCCCGGTTTCACAGTTCATCAGCCAGAGGGAGTACTTAATGGACTTCAGTGACTGCATTCCAGGTTAATTCTAGATCCACGCTTTTGGGGGTTATCTACAAAGGAAGAGATAGCACTAGAATTGAAAGCAACTTGAGGGGAAAACATTCCAAGAGTACACACGTTTTGAATGCAGAAATTCTTCCATGGAGCATACCAGGACTTATCACCACCCCACCCCTCTCTGCCTCCAGGCCTTCCAAACAAAGCTGCTCTTAAAATTGCCCTAAAAAGGGAATGGAGAAAACGAGACAAGTCATGGAAAGACCAAGGGTTAAAAAGAAACAGAACAACAAGTGCTCCATCATATTTGAAACACATGGAGACACGTGCGAATTTAAAACATAGGATGGGGAACTTCTAAAATATAACTCAATCCCAGGGACCAGGCTGGACATGGTATTTTTAGAAGCTCTTCAAGGTCTCATGTAAGAACAACAACAAAGTAGATCTCGATTGCTCAAGAAAAATTCAGCCAAGTAAAATGTAAAGGTCTAATTGGCTTTACTGAACACTTCGTGACTCGAACAGCATCCCAGCGAGCAAGTAGAGAAGAACTTCAAAGGGCTGTACAAAGTGGAAGGTTTTTAAAGGCAGAAGGGGGACAGGCAAAGGAAACTATTAGTAAGGAACCCATTGTTTCAGGCAAGGTCACTCTAAGGAGAACTGGAGGGTTCAATCAGCAGACTGCCTTCTAATGTTGACCAGGAAATTCCAGGTTTGGCTGGTTAAAAAGTCACATTCCTAGGGAAAGTTGAAACTGGTTAGGTATTAGGTCATGGGTTGCTGATGTGAGCCTTCACAGAAGTGACTGTTTGGGGCCTGTTTTTTTTTGTTTGTTTAGTTTGTTTGTTTGTTTTTTAAACACAACTGACTCATAAACCACGAAAAAAAACCAAACACAAATATTGAGACTATAGCTCCAACATAATGAACTGGACTGTAGGTATGATGCTAAATCAAATATACAGGCTATGGTGCAGAAGGATTACCGAAAGCCAGCCCCAGCCAATTAAACACTGGGCGTAAATGTTACTGCTATTACTTACATCCAGAGGACACTGCACCCTGGCAGTCACTATATCCACTCCCCTACAGCCCGAGGAAGTAAGGCAGAGGGTGAACCAGGCCGATAATTACTTGCTACAGAAGGGGCGGGGGGGGGGGAGGGAAGGTGTCTGCTCAGAGCGACTGCCAAGAGTCAGGCTATGACTCACACAAGAGGCTGTTCTAGTCCAGAAAGAATCATATGCTACCTTCAAAAGGCTGGCTTTCTCAGGGAAAAAAAAAAAAAAATCCTAAGAGGACTGCAAAACAACATCCAAAGTTTCAATTAACTAAAAAGGATCTGCCTCCTAAAATCATTTTAAGCTCTTAAGCTCTCCTAATTGGCCCAGGCAGACACCTGTGGGAGACCAGGAGCCCAGCCATAGCCCTCGGGGACCACCTGGCTCTTACAGAGCAGGAGGCTAGGAATGTAAGATGACGCATGGGGAGTGAGATCACGGGCTGTTTACATGTACGGAGCACTTTCAGTGTACCAGGATCTTTGTTAAGCACTTTATAGGCAACTGTATTATTTAATCTGCAAAACCCAATGAAGATTATTATCCACATTTAAAAAGAAAATTGCCAAGTCCCAAAATGAGTGTGCTTCACTGGCCCAAACTGGGGGAAAAGTTTTCAGTACCACAGTGCACACTGCGCTGCTACCTTTTACACACACACAGCTCTTGCCAGCCACCGAGGGAACAGAACAGTTAAAAACAAAAATGACACAATAACTCCTTAGAACTGAATCCCAAGTACAAAATCAGGACTCTTCTCGGAGTGACGCCTTACCCAGAGCTCTTCTACAGCTTCCAACCCTGAAGATCAGGGTGATCTTATAGTCCTCAACTGGGGGGGGACTCTCCAGGAAAGGGAATTTTAAAACTGTTTATGAATTACAGTCCAGATGATGTTACTGAAATACCAGAACAGGTGAGCCTTAACCAAACATGCGAACAATAAAATGCTATGTTGGAACTCTTTTGAAATGTAGAACAGATGGCTTCTACTCACCTCGGTTCTCAATTATTTATTTCCAAAACAATGCCTGCCCCTCCGCCATAAACTGCACCCAAAGGTCTATAGTATCGGAGCTTTTTTTTACCTGCCCTAGGGGAAAAGGCCCGAAAAGCATATACACAGAGTGTTCCAACGCTGTGCTAAACAGACCCTGGCACTGGATGATGGGAGTCAGCTTTTGCTGTTCTGGCTTTACACTAATAACACTAAAGTTCCAAAGCAAGTAGTCACAGGCAGTTCTGCTGAGGTATAAATCCAACGTCAAAGCTCGGTCAGGCTGAAATGCAAGAGGGAATTACTCAGCTACAATAGCGAGCACCCAGCAGAATATCTGTATACAATAATTCGTATGCAGAGTAACTTAGGTGATTTAAAAAACATTGCTTCTTTGCTAAAGTGACCCTCCCTCCCCTGCTTCAAGAAAGACAACTGAGTTCTAAGATTTTCAGGGGAAAAAAGCTAAAAGACATTAAAAAAATAAAAGAAGATTTACTAGATGTCATACAGAGCAGTCACTCAATTTTTATGTCAGGGACAAGTGTACTGTAGTATATTTTATGGGAGAAATGATCAGTGTTTGGAAATCTCAGGTGGCCTAAGGTGGTGATCTCGCACAATTGTGAGAACACTGGTACATGGTGTGGGTGGGGGCACTAATGCTTAAAATCTGTGAGTTTCAAATACTGTGAGTTTCAAGTACTGTCAGTTTCAAATACTGTCAAATACTGTCTTTTTATCAAATACTTTGCTCACCTTTCTGTGATGACTGAATCTTACAACTGGAAACTGCTGATTTTCAGAAAGGAAAAGAGGGAGGGAGAGAGAGAGAAAGAGAGAGAAGAAGGGTAGATGGCAACACTACTCCATTTTGCACGTGGGAGGAAACCCCAGATAAAGCTCATGAAGATCTTCCTAATACTCTTGTTCTTTAAAAAGTTAATTGGCTCATACATGAATTGCTGTAATATGCATTTTAACCCACACAGTAATGATAACTATTTTAGGTTAAAACGTCTTCAGAATAGTTTAGATCCGAGAACATAATTGCAATGCCTTAAGTCTATCCCACTTTTAGGAACCTAAGGGCATTTAGCAAATACGAAAATTTTTAATACAGCTATTTAATCTCAAAATCAGAAAACGACTTGAAGAAGTTGAAACCACCAGTTAATAATCAAGTTCTACAAGTATCTTCTCTAAGGCTGTTAAATGTTATATATCATTTGCCTGACCATATAATTAAGAAAATCACTTACAAAATCTTAATAAGCAAGTCTGTAAAACAAACTGAAAACCCAGTTTCACCTAAGGTTTCCAAAAACTACCCAAAGACTCCTTCCGAAAGAAGCAAAAGTATAAATGTACAAAACCAACTATCACAGTGAATTTTACCTTTCATAAACTTCGTTCAGAAACTTGTAAGATATGCTCAGGCAAACATGTCTAGACTCAGAAGGGCTACATCTCTTTTGAAGTCGCATATTTTACTCAAAAAAAAATTTCTAAACTATGACCCAACCACATGCCACTTCACTCCTGTTACTGCTAAAAATATTCCAGAGTAAGGAAAAAAGAAAAAAGAAAACCTTCATGTTGGGTACATTAGAAAAACACTAATACAGCCTTTCCTTCCTTCATGGCTTGTGACTGTATAAGGTTATTGTTGGTAAACTGTATTTCTAAACCAAAAGTCCTTGCAAGGGTTTCAATAAGCATCACCACAGGACGGAAAACTTCCAGAATGGGGGATCGGAGATGCTTCTCAAGCTTTTGTCAAGTGACTGTACTAGCGGTTAAGTTTTGGGAGTCAAACTGCTGTAGCGAATGCTATCCACACTTTAAAATAATCGTTTTATGACACTCGTTTCCACAGTTATGGATGCCTAATGTTGTATATTATTATTTTTTAGTTTAACTTAGTATTTACAGTTGTTAAATAAGTACAAATTTCTACGCTATTTTCTACTTAAGTATCCCGTTATTAATCTTAAAAATAAATCATTTTGCACATACTGACCTGAGTTTTTCTCCATCAAATGCCAATTCAGAAAATGTATGGTACCAAGTAAAAATGCACGGGGACAAGTTCAAACAATCTTCCCTTGGTTTGTGAGCCATGCATTAAACAACAGCTCTGACACCTGTTAAGACGTTTCAATTCAAATAAAAATTGTTTGACAGTGAAATGGTTTTGATCAATGGCAGCAAAATTAAAACTCACTAATCTTTCACACTGAACAGAAAAGAGGGGAAGAGATCCGCTGGGACACACGAAAGAAAAAATGTAAAAACTGACAGATTTTCTACCTAAAGGTTTCCAAAAGTAGAAACTGCTTCTAAAAGAAAACCATTCCCGGGAAAGGTTAAAACAAGACGTGCCAAGGGTGTGGGCCGCTAGAGGGAAAAGCGAAGACGACTGCCAGGAGAGAAATCGTTCCGGGAAGCTGTCGCCACCGGAAAGTCCCAGCCAGAGGTCCCCTCCCTTCCCTGTCCCCTCCCCGCGGCCGGATGGCTGGCCGGGCGCAGAGGAAGCACCAGGGCTGCGCACGCAGCCCGACGTCACCGCGCTCGCTGTCTCGGCGGCGAGGCGCCTGACGTCACGGGGCGGGGCCTGCGCGAAGGCCGCCGCTGTTGACCTGCTGTTACCAGGCGCGCGTACAGCCAATCAGCGCTCGGCGCCTGCGCCGGCCGGCCTTTGAACTCGGCACGGCAACTTCCTGCTGTTTGGCGAGTACACAGTGCAATGCAGTATGTCTGTCAGCGCTGCGGCACAAAGGAACAGCCATTTTGTGACTGAGCTGGACCTGCACCAAGATGCCATGGGCTCGCAGAGCTGCTGCCAGGGCTAACTCCCAAGCTGCCCTTTATTTTAGCACCGGAGAGCTCAAAGAGGGAGGGGGAAGAAAACCAGGTTTGGGGATTTCAGGTTCCAATTCGCTTTATTTTCATCTTCTCAAAATTCCCGATTCGTAAGAATTAACCAGTGTCATAAAATGGCTGCCACTTAAACTGTCTTTTCCAGTCCACAAGCAAGTGCATCATACCACTACTATGCACCCCCCAGGCTTTTCGAATAACTGCTGCAAGGCTGATTAAAAAGCAGATGATTCTCACGGCACCCCAGGTTATCAAAATAAACCTGGTTCCAAGACAGATGACTTGCAGAAAAATGTAATCAACTTTCAGGTAAGAAAAACTGCAAAGGCAGAGTACCAGAACACACAGAACTCTGTGTACACACGGTTCCATTCTGATTCCCTTCTATCCTGTCTCCATTCTTTGATATTCCTGAAGTTGCCCCCAAATGTAAATTGTTTAGATAAGAGTATGGCATATATTTCTACACAGGTCCAGCACTAAAATCTTGTTTTAAACATTTAGATTTACAGACACCGAATATTTTTAAAATCTTATTTTTGAAAGTAAGGTTACTATTCAAAAATCATGATATACGAAATGTAACATTATACTTAAATATTAACCTCAAAAGAATACAATAACAAACTTACATAATCACTATGAAATACTGCATTAACTTCCAGTAACAGGAAAATATCAGGTTAACCTCAGCTTGCACTCAATCCTTTCAGATCCTAAAGTAATTCTCAGACCCAAATTTACTTGACCTGCAAACTCCTCCCTTCCTCTCCTGTGGCTCAGGCTGCAAGTGATTTCTGTAGTACTCCCTAAACACCAGACTTTGCCATCCAAACAGGTCCTTAAAGGGGAAATACTGATGGATTAAGGAACCAAGTACTAGTCAGAAAGTCTCCTTCGTTTTAGCTCACTAAAAATAAAAACGTTCATCAACAATAAAACACAACTAATATCTTTTAGCTTTACAATGTCAAAAGGAAGTGATGTCATATTTATGTACCTGTGTTAAGGTATGCAATTTAGGGTAACAATTTCGAACTCCATCGTCTCTTCAAGGAGTCTCTAGAATATTTTTGGACATTCATCAATTACATGAATCAAAATACACTTGGTAAAAAGCGTTTAAAAAGTAAAGTGCAAGCTTCTCGTTAAGCTGTAACCCCGCTGCCAGGAGGCAAATGCATGACTTCAAAGCAGTTTTCCAGGTGAGAGTAAACTATTACAAGAAACAACAACACTGCTTGACTTTTTTAAATTAGAAAGTAGAGTTTGTTCAATGTTAACCACAAAGCTTGCATAAGAAAGCCAAAACCCCTGTTGAGACTATGCAAATCAAACACTCAAGGGAGTAACAATTTTAGGTACTGAATCTTTTAATAATTTGTCAAACTACATGGGGATTCCTGATTCTTCAAATCACTAGTACTTCTCAGAAAAATCAGTTTAGGATTTTAAGTTTTCTATCCTAAATCTAACCCAGGCATTTCAGTTCAAAAGACAAGCAGTTCAACTCTGTGACAACTCAATTTGCAAAAGAATGTGGAAAGGTATTTTTGAAAGCATGGGTTAAAATATTTTAAATCTAATGAAACAAAATTCAACATCTGTAATAAACCACCTTAAAAACTTTTGTATACACTAACCTAATAGAAAATTACATTTATGAAAAATTATAAAAAAACAAAAGTGGGAAGAAAAATGATACAATCACATCCTTGTTAACTGCATGATTTAAAATTTATAACATGACAATTTATAAGAACACGTCAAGAAATGCATTCATATATACTTTTAAAAATTAACATACAGATCATACAATAAACCATCACAGGCTTTATTACTTAGTCACTAATAAGGTACTCCAACGAACGTAAAACAAATCATGATTTGAACAGAGCACTTGTAAGCTTCAGGAGATAAAAGCATTCCAGGAGACATTGTCGAAATAAATCAATAAATTTAAAGCAGCTACAACTAAAGTGCCAGGATAAGACACACTACACATCTACTAACCAGAAAGCATTGTCTGAATATAAGCATACAAATGTAAACCTTATAATATTTAAAATGTAAAATATACAATTGTCATCACGGTAACAAACACAAAACAAGTGTATTAAGAGTACTCCACGATTTCTGGGATCACAGGTTTAATTTCATAAATGCAGGAACTGTAACCATCAAGTAAAGGTTTTGATAAATCTTATTAAAATTTCCTAAAATGTCAAGAGTATCAGAAGAAATACAGAATCCAATGAGAATATAAACTGAGAGGCATCAGTCAAAGGGTCCTTTTTGCAGTTTCATTTTAAAATGTACATTTTTTCATTCATATAACTTTCTCAAATGTCTATTTACTATAATTTACTACCACAAGGCTCCTCTATGGCCTTCAGTTACAAGTTTGGGTAGCCTAGATTCTTCAAAGAAAAAATTTGCCTTGTATGTAAAATGGTGCAATGCAGCAATGGCTAAACCGACAAGGTCATTTTTCTACAGCACAAAAACCTAAAATCTGAAATGTATAGACGGAAAAACTGTAGTTTACAAAAAAGTCCCCCTTGAATAAAGGTACCTTATCTTTAGACTGCTGTAAGAGGCCTTAAGTCAACTCAACTTTCATAAATTGCTACCAAAAAATTAGGGTGTGGCATATTAGCAATCTCAAGGTCATGCTTTAAAAAACGAATCCGAATTAGTAAAATACCTAAAATAACACAGACAGCTAACCCAGTCTGTCAAGGTAAACAATGTAAGCTGAGGTTTCCCCCAAAAAAAAGAAAAAAGGAAGAAAGTTGATAGCTCATACCTCGATGCATTGCTGTGTGGCGAACTGTCCTCCTCTTGGCTTTTGTCCTTATTTCTCATCATCTTTTAATTCTTAAATATTAAGGGGGAGGGGGAATCTGTGTTTGCTTTGAAGTCCTGTGCCCAGGTATTTACTGTCAAAAGTTGAAAGAAAGGTAAGGTCCCAGCTTCTATCGATGGTTTTTATTATCAGGAACAAAGTCCTGACCATGTAACGATATTGTTATAACACAACAGCCGTGAGCACCAAAACACAAGATATTTCTATTTTTTTCCTTCGGAAAAAAAAAAAAAGGATAAACCGAACAGTGGAATCACTATCAATAAGGAAAGTTTCTCAAAGTAACACACTGGGTACAAATAACAATCTCTGTATCTTATTGCGTCATCCAGGAATTTCTCATATTTACAGAAAATAAAGCAAACTTTTAACATATAAATCTTTAAAATCACCACTAATGACTATGAACTTACCTGATCCATGTAGTAGGTCCAAAGCAAGAGTCCTAGCTAGTAGTAGAAAAATATCAGATCCCAAATAATTGAAAATAAAAACGAAAGTCTCCGTGAAAAGACGAAAAATAAATAAAACAATCCTCCAATATGTTAACTGGTCAAAAAAATTAAGCGACAATTAATGCCAGAACGGGTACGGAAGCAAAAAACCTCATTAGGAGAGCGCACAAAAATGGAGGTGCGCCATGGCTTCTAAGCTGGAAAAAACAACGACCTGGGCTCTCAGTGCGGCTGCTTCTTTCCAACAAGGCACGAAAAGAAAGCTCCTAAAAGCTGCTTTTCTCCCTAAAAAGGGTTCGAATCGACCCCAGTAAGTCCCTAAGAGAGGCAGGGGGCTCCGGGGGCCCCCTGAGGCTGCCCGAAAGTTAGGGAAAGTTGCGTAAAGTGAGGCGAAGGCAGGGAGCAGAGCGCGCTCTCTCTAAGGCACAGCCGCCATCTAGAGCCTCCTTCCCAGCTCTGAGAGCTCTGCCTTTGATTGACACTCTCTACATTTACCCCACAACTCAGGTGATGTACCATAGACCCACCCCTTCATCTCCACCAAAAAAAAAAAAAAAGAAAAAAAAAAAGATCCTCCATCCCAGGGAGCCTAAGGACCCCCACCCCCACACCTCCCTGCCCCTCCAGACCACCCCATCAGGGGAGGGGGGAGGGTTTCTTAACCCCCTCTGGCTCAAGCACCCTTTTTAAGCCAGAGAGAAATGTAATTTGTTCCTTTTGTCTAAAGATCTGCTAAATATTTCAGTCTTTGAGCTAAAATAACTTCCTTTCTGGACAGGAAGTGGTGTTTTATCAAGCCATTTTGAAAAAAGGATAATTCTTAGATAATTTTAAGCTCATCTGAATTACTAATCTGTTAAAAAAAATTAACCCCCCATGGGTAAAATGGTTTCTAAATAAAAGCCAAATCTCAATTTCATCAATTAAATTCAAGTTTTGCCTTCTTTATGAAGCCTAAAAATCATGTAAAGACAAAATTTTAGGGGGAATTTTCCATCCCAACTGGAAGAAAGGGGTACAACTCAAGAGCGCCTC
The DNA here is from genome assembly GCA_004027375.1 of Macroglossus sobrinus. Taxonomy (NCBI): domain Eukaryota; kingdom Metazoa; phylum Chordata; class Mammalia; order Chiroptera; family Pteropodidae; genus Macroglossus; species Macroglossus sobrinus. The sequence continues at coordinate 119,078 of PVKZ01002336.1, read as the reverse complement.
CCTAGTGTTCAGTTGCATTAGAGCAAAAAATTAATGCAACTAATTTTTATTCGATAACCTCGATTTTTCTTTGTACTGTCCCAAAATTCTTTAACCCATTACATAACCTTGCAAACTTTACCCACCGCCTCACCCAAAAGACCTCTCATAGCCAGAATATATTTACTTCCCACACTGATTCAGGCAAAACAAAGTTCTTAAATTCAAAATATGGAACTACCAGTCACCTTTAAATAATGAATCCAAGAAACTCCACCTCCAAAACCAACACAACATATATCCCAACCTTTCCCTTGTACTTCGAATCCAATTCTAGGCATGTACCCATTTCAACGATTAAGTTATTAACAATCGGTCATATCTGACAGCAAGTTATCAAAGTAATATCTCAGGGCAAATTCCCTTAAATATCAAAAGCATAGGACCATGGAAACAAAATCATTACTAATGCCGAAAACAAATTATTCAACGCTTTTTCTCTCAGCAAGCACCCAAGAAACCATTCACATCCAACAATAAATCAAACTTTTCTTACTCAACATGATAATCTGTCAGAACAATGTCCTTTCCTCAAGATATCCAGTTTAGATTTATACCCAACAAAAGCAAGAAGCTGAATTTAGGTAATGCAAAACCCATTATCGAACCCTAGTGTCAATTTCATACTTTTCTCCAAATGGTACTTCTGTACACCAAGATCAAAACCCCAAATTCCACTTCTGATTTACACAGACCAACCACCTCAAATCAATGAGAACACATACTGTCCAGGTTTTGATCATGAATGTGTGTGCTACAATATTTGACATTAATCGCAAACACACGCAAATCGAGATGAATATTTCTTGTTCTTTGTATAATGCGGAAATATTATCAACCCATTTGGTCTAGCAAATTAAAGTATACCACACACCTTTGTAAGTTACCAAATTTGATACGATGATTATCAAAAATTAAAATGCCAGTATTCACCAGAAACTCAAATATAAGTAACCTGTCACATGGTGTGATTCATTTATTCTAAATTCCTAAATGCACATAAGAAAAATAAAAAATATGTATGGTACCAAGTAAAAATGCATGGGACAAGTTTTATATTTATATAATGTATATTATAGACATTATCGCCACCAAAATTTTAAGTCCTTTTATGAATATCCTAAGGACACTTCCCTAATAAATCTAATTCTTCCCTTAATATTAACTAATAAAAGACAGTAAGAGGCATTGGTTTAAATGTTCAGATGGATATTCTATCGCAAAACATTTTATTTACAATATTAACAAGCACCTAGGTAAATGCGACCTTTTATCAGAAAAATATTTTATCACTTATCCTTCATGTTGAAAGAAAAAGCATTGTTTTAAAAGTTCATTAAAATCACATGGCAAATTAAAGATTCTAGTATTACCTATTGGTTATTTTGCAAGATGTTTTAAGAAAGCACAAAAGAGCATTTCAACCAAATGATCATCTCTTAAAGCAGAAATAAATTTCAACAACTTTAAAAAGAGAAATCTTAACCAAGTACAATATTTTCCAACACACTATTTCCATTTACCAGCTTTATTCAGTACACTTTATTGCCGGGCGAAAGTAAAGGTAAAGGTGTTATTTAGGGCGATAACTGAACATTTAATGAAACTCCAGCTCAAAAAAAAAACCCCAAACTGAGAAATGTTTAAAGTGTCAGAAATTTTATTAAAGTTAACATTCCACAAGGTCATACTCATACAAAATCAGACTGAAAAATGAATTCCAACCATACAAACTATCGTCTCTGTTAATGCACCATCTTTCTTCTCCAAATGTCAAAAATGGACTTGTTTTAATGATACAAAAAGTCTTTAGAAAGTCAAATCCACTGTCCATTTGTGTTGGATAAGAAACCTATTGTCTTCATTCATTTCATGAAATCCATGTTAAAAGAACCCTGTCTTGGTTGTATATTATCACAGCACTCTTGTATTAATCCATTTTCCTCTATTCCCCAAAGTGGACTGCCATCTTGATTTCTCAGTGGGAGGGTCCATTTGAGACTCTTCAAGCTGACTGGGTGCTTGATGAAAACATTAAAAGAAAAAATGCTGTTGGAATACCAATGATCTTATTCCTTCAAACACAGAACATCCACCCACCTTGAAGATACTCTTACCATACACAGTTTTAATTTTGTAACAGCTTTAAATTAAGAAACTGTCTAAAGTTGTTTGCACTGCACACACTTCTCAATGAGAATCAAAGACTGTACAAGAGTAACAAAGTTCTACAGTCAGATATATATGTAACCATTAAAAAGTGGCAGTGAAGAGATCAGTTCTCACCAGTTAAATGTAACACTGTAAAATTGTTATACTGTCTATGTGAGAAATAAAAATTCAAATTAAAAAATCCTGGAAAGCTAAATTACAGCAAACACTATGGATTCTAAATCTCAATGCAGAAAACTTTCCAAGCTTCTTCAAATAAAGACTACTTATGTAAAAGAATCTTAAGGGATTTAAAAAAAGAAAAACGAAAGCAGTAGATCATAGCATAGTTTTCCAGTCCAATAGATGTTCATTAATTTTGCTTAGATAACACAAATGTAAAATACAGATGCCACCATCTTTAGCTACATATCTGAGAATGCAGGAACTATGTAGCCACTACATAAAAACAAAAATTTTAAATGCAAAAGAGCCTGGCTTATTTGATATTTGCCGTAAAATGCTATCAGATTTCAAATACAAATAAAATACTCCCACTGCCAAAAAAATGTTCCTCGTGGAAGAACAAATCCATTACTTAAATAATCTGAATTAAAGAGATAAGTGGGATACCAGAGATTTTACCATTAAATAAAGGATCCTGATTCATCAAGATTAACATAATTACAAAAATAAGTTTTAGCCCTAGTCTCCTCTATAATTTTGTAGCTCTCAAACGAAAGTATAGAGAGATAGTCAGAGTGACTGACTAGGAGATTATTAAATATAAAGGCATTTTTGTTCATTAATCCTATAATTACAATTTGTTGTCTATACAATTTAAAAAATCTACCTAATAAACTATTTGATTAACCAAGAGACACTACCATTCATTAAATAAAAAACTACTTAAAATGAGTGTCACAACATCAGCAATAAACACAAAACATGTTCCCCTCTTTATATATTTTGCATATTTCTCTCCCGCCTAAAAGTAACTCATTCATTTCCTACATCAATAAAATGTCTTCAATTTGAATTATTCGTTCCTTAAAATTCAAGGATACATACTTCTATATAGGACTACAAAAATAACATCATTCCTCTTGCAAAAGTTAATTATAAAGCAATTTCTCCCCAATCTCTGTTCTTATGTAATATCAAACTCTAAATGAAATTGGAAATATAAAATACTATTATGCTGAACAATGACACTAATGCATTGATTTTAAGTAGCTTTTTCAATGGCTATAGGTGCAATTTATATCAGTTCATTAAATAAATCAGTGTTCTACATTCTGCAACAGGACAAGAAGAATTTATCAAGGACTTTATATTAAATTCCCTTTCAAAACCAATCATTAAAAAATAAAAACTAATGGCATTAAAATCATCCCAAAATACTAGCATATTGGTCATGCTATCACATATAGTCATATATTTAAGATGGATGGGGAAAAAAAATGAAGAAAAAGAATGCTACAAGAGAAAAGCAAACAATTCTATAACATTAAAAACCATGAACAATCTGTACTCCAGTAAAGTACATCAAAAGCCAAAAATGAGAGTCTTGTTAACAAGCAGAAAAGCTCAGGCAAGCATCAAAGACCTAAAAGAACAGTTAGGGATTTAGGAGTAAGTCATTTATTTTCATGTAATTCCAAATTCTTACAAAACCCAAAGTTGCTAATAAGCAAAGTTATGTTAAAAAATTAAAATGAAAGCAGGCACGAGTTCTGAGAGCCTGGCAATATTTTTGATAACAAAATCTACAGTTTTTCATCTGTGTAAAAGCAATAATAGCAGTACCTACCTCATGTGACAGTAGTCAAACAAATGAGTTAGTACATTTACAGTATTCATATTACCTGGCATATAGAAGACCTCAATAAACGTTAGCTATTACTCTGATATGCCACAATAACCAAAGTACTTGGGAGCCTAAAAAGTAACCTTACTAAATCAAATAATTTATACTCCAACAGTAATGATATCTGTAAAGAATCCATAGACCCATGGAATCAATTATTTGAAGACAAGATACTTCCTGCTTTAAAAAGAATTTAATCTTACACTACAGACATGCTTAAGAAATGATGGTTTGATCTAGAATTCCATTATCAAATAGACCCAGATCTTCCCTGTATTTCACATAACGAGCTAAGCTTCAAGCTCATACTATGAAAAGTTAGGACACTTTTACCATTATGATGCTCACTAGTTTATACTTTTAAGAAGAATTGCTTGTTCTAAGATTAACAAGCCCCACAAGCAAAGGTAAAGGCTACTAGGTAAGAAGGTAGGAAGTTACTACTACCTCTTAAAAACCCAAAATATTGTACATCCAGAAATTAAAAACATGACATTGAGTAGTAAGGTCTTCTGTTTAAGTTCTAACACAGTTATTTTATTCAAAATCATTGGGGCATTGTATGTTTAAATGAATTGCAAGCAAGTGATTCACTACTGGATTAGGTTTAAGAGGTGCTCTCCCAAAAGAAGTAATCTCCTTACCTCTACTTCCTAGCAAACCCCTAATTCCAATAGCAACAAGTGGGGGACAGGAAGAAATACAAGGAAAAAGTGATTAATGATTCTTTTAATTTTAAAATTCGATTAATTTTAAAAATAGGTGGCTCCAATAATGCTAATTATTAAATCAATGTAAATTATGCAATTATTTTAAACTTAAATATTTATTGCAAAGCCAAAGGGACAAATGGATATGAAATTACAATCCAGAGCAGAAATTGATCCTTCCCATCATGCAATTAAGATTTTTGGTGCTTATGATTTGATTTCAATCTTCTTTGTACTGGTCCTTAATTTGAAAACATTTAACAGTGAATTTCCATATTTTGTCTTATTACCCACAAATAGCGTGAATCCTAAATAGAATTACAAAATATTAACAAGCCTGAATCCTAATACAGTGGGCATAAAAACTAATTACAAAATAATCTGAGACAAACCAAACAGCTGATCAATTCTGATAATGTTATCTTAATTTAAAATTTTACAATCAAATCAAATCTTCCCCTCTGTCCCTATTATATAAAACTTGACTACACATGTTGTTGAGAGTGAAAATTAGTTTGTCAGTTTTAACTTCTACTGAGTCAAAGTTTTAGCTTTTGGGCACACCTAAAAATTAATATTTAAAACATTAAAACTTATGTTTAATAAACTTCACTTTTATTAGACCCAAAACACTGGCTGATAATATTTAATAGAAACTATATACAGTAAGTAAACAAGTATTTATTGAGCATCAACTATATACCAGGCAATCAATCTCTTAAAAACACATTGAGGTCAATAACTGTGCTACATGAGAATAGTTTTAATCTGCCCTCACCATCCCCCATCAAAAAACAAAAGAACTTTTCTATTTTTGCAGGCCCTAGTAGCCATTTCTACAACGGAAGTTGAAGTAGTAGAAAGAAGCAAAAATTATCAGAATCTAGATTCCCAAATGTGAAACAGGTAGTATGTGATCATCATACCTCAAAAGTTCTGTAAATAATAAATCCTTTTGAGAATCCATCCAAATTCCTTAATACAGCCTTATCATTAATTTTCCCCACTATTTCTCAGGTTGGGAGTTAGAAAAATTATTCCATAGTAATTGCAACCAAGTCCGCTAATATAAAAACTTACCCCTGTTTTAGCAGAACTTTATGTTGGGCTTTGAAAGTTTTAAGAAAAGTTTTGAATTACTTATCAGAATGACTACACATAAAAGTATGTACTATTATCAAAAGAAAGCCCAAGGGCTTCTGAGTTCTACATAGATAGGATAAAGTTGACAATAGAGATGGATCTAGAAAAAGAGAAAGCAGCTTTTCTTACAAGACAGTAGATATTCTAGGGTTTGTGAGCATTAGCTACTCTGCAGCTATAGTGGGAAAGCAGATACAATGTGTAAATCAAAGAGCATAGCTGTGTTCCAATAAAACTTTATTTACAAAAATGGGGGGAGATTTTTTTTTTTTTTTACCAACACTCAGATCTTAGGGTGGTGTTATGAGTAGCATATTCAAATGTGGGTTTTTCTGCAGTGTAACTTTTGCCCCAGTTTAAGTGAAGAAAAAGAAATAATATTAGGCTGGAGTAAACTGATAAACTTTTAATAATAAACCTCAACACATATATAACCATGTTGGTTTTATATATTTATACTGTTTTGAGCTTCACTAAATTATATGTTCAGAATTCTCACTTACTCAAAATTTCCAATGTCATATCTAAAATTAAAAAAAAACAGTTTAAACGTAAATTGAATAAAACTTACTAAATGCTTGCACCAACATCATTACGTTGAACAGTCCCTTCAGAGATTCATTCTCAGGATTCACATTACTGCAGAAAACAAAAAAAACATAATTTTATGCATAGAAAAAGATTCTTAAAATGCCACGATTTATTCACAAACATCGTATAAGGATCACTTGCCACAAGTCCAAGACACATGTCATTTATTATAGTCCAAGCAGAGGATAGAAAGAAAGTTCTAACCCAGAAGATCTTAAATTTGCCTGTATAAGAGGCTCACCTATAAAATGAATTACTATAAAAACACATACATAATTTTAAATCTCAATCACCAGGAACTCCAAGAGAGAAGGTAAAAATTGGGGCTCCCCAGATGGATCTAATGGGCAGCAAGGGTGGAGAAATAGTTCAGCAGAGCCAACATCACTCCTTAACAGTATAGAATTATTGCATCTTCTGGTGTTTTGTTTAATCTACTTTTAAACTCTCTAAAGAAAAACTTCCATTACCTATTGCAAGGCGATGTCTCTCACTTTTATTTCATATTATCCTGTACTCTAATGGACACTACTGTAAGATCAAATGTTAGAAAGGAATCCTTAGGCACAATTTCAAACTATTTTTATTATTAATCGTATCAACCTAATCGATTCAAACACTAACCCTTTCTGAAATATGTCCTGGATAACAAAAATATCAATCCATACTTTTCACTGGACTGAAATACCTCATCAACTAAACATGGAAGATTTGTTCTCCATATCTCAAATACCTTCTGAATGCAGGTATGTTATTTTTTAGTCACTCTGGCTCTAAAGTATGATAATAATCACAATAATATGTAGGTATAGCTACCAAAAAAAAGCTGTTTAAAAGTTCAACATTAAAGTATAACAATTTAAGTATTTTGAGAAAGCAAAAGAACAGTTTAGCATCTAAGGTAAAAAATAAGCCACCTAAATGCTTTTCCATGACTAAAGCTTTAAATTTTCAAATTATAAAGGAAGTTCCTGATTTTCTTACAAAACTCAGATCTCTTTAGTCATCCTGACTAATCATAATGAAAAATTTCGTAAAGATCTGCTTCAAAATTAACTCTAAGATTAAGGTGCTAAAATATTCTCCCAACAAGTTGACAAAGCAATCTACAAGAAACAGCATTATTTATTTTTAAGTTTTCAGGTTTAATCAGACTTTCTAAGGAAGAGAGAATTTCTGAACAAATACAAATCTTAACAAAGTAAAATAAACTGATATAACATCTAAGAGTAGAATTGTTTTAAGGAACGTTGGTGAAATGTCTGAGCGAAATCTCTTCACATTGGTCTGATAATGTGCTTATAAAAGAAAGCTACCTACCAGTACGAGTATGTACCTACAAATTCTCCATTCACCAAAAATAGAAAAGGACTCAGATCTAACCTTGCGCCATCTCTAAAAATTACTGACACTGATGTAGTCTCCCGTATCACCTCCTTTCTCAAAACTGACAAAGTGTTTTTGTCTTCCTTTGCAGGGGTGGGGGAAGCTGATTTCATCTTATGCAGACTACAAAAGTATATCTTGTTCATATTCCTACTTATCCTTAATATTTTGTGGTATTATGAATTTTCATTTAACATGAAATTTTATAAGTATAATGTAAATAACCATTTTGATTACTGATATTATTTGAAGACACAAAGACAGTTTTAGTAAAGTCTTGTCATTAGCCTTTTTATGCTTTTCTCAGAATATTTGATTTTCACCTTTTAACATCCTTAAATAATTTAACATTTAAGATAATCTGAAAGCACTATGAAATATAAGAAATCTTCCATAAAAATAAGGTAATAAAGAAATTAGAAAATTCTGCCATAACTCATAAACCATTAAAGTTAAGCAAAATATCTAGCATGATGATCTAATTTAAATGATTATGATTATTGCTGTAGTACACATCAAGGGTGTTAATTGTTTGGGAAATATTCCATTTCAAATAAATGATTTAGTTTAAAAGCAAAGGATTGTTTTCAAAACACTAAACTATCTAGTTTCACACGTTTAAAAAAAACTACCAAAATGCTACTTAAAAGTTATGTTAAAAAATCAAGTCATGATTTTAAGTTCATAACATCCTTGAATTTAAATTGTAATGTTTTTTAATCACATTCAGAAATAACAGCCAATTTGAAAATTAAGTTTGTATTGAGCCACTCAATCTGGAAAGGAAAGGTAGCTGGTAAAAGTGAGAATATTTGGCATAGAAATTTCTTGAAGGAAATGAAATAGATTATGTCAGGTATGTAAACTATAAATCCTCATTTACAATCCCAATGGCTCAACTGCAAATGTTACAATACACTAAATATTATTTAAATGAATATTTCTCAAAATCCAAACAATGCTTTTATTGCATTTTAAATCTTGTTTAAAAGACAATTTCACAGCTTAACTGCTTTTTAAGACCAACTCTCCAATGTCTGCATTTATACTACTTATTAATATTTTGGAATGCCTCAAATTAAAAAAATAAAGTACACTACTGCCCAGGTCTCGTGTTATTCAAATAGTTTCACCACGGATATAACATGATTTGCAATGCAAAATTTACAAAAATTATTCTCCAGTTTGTGTAACAGAATTATACAGTGCTTACTATTATTTTGATTACAGAATTTAAGACTAAAAGGTATCTTAAGAGAGTAGAAACTCTAAATACTTTAAACAAAACAAACTAAGAGACTAATGTATACAGTGACTAAAACGTCAAGATTACAGAGCGAATGTACATTAGAAGCTGGGTCTCCTGCTTGCTGAATCTCAGATGTATTTTGACTCATCACATACCTCTACCTCTCATTAATACAGAGATGTAATCAAATTATTTTTCAATAATGACGCCTCTCGACAAAGAATTAAATCTGAGATAAAAAGGAAATTGGTTGTTCATACTTCAAGTGTTTAAATAACCAAGAAACTGTGTAACAGTAAACTATACTTAAAAGTTGTATAAAATTACCTATTTTATATAATCTAGCCTCTAAATGGCATGCCGTAGTTCATGAAAACCTTGTGATAAACTATGAGCATGGCTTCTTTAATTTTTATAGAACTTCAGGTAATTTAATTTAAGCAGTTATTACCATAAAAACAAACGCAGTCAAACCCAATTACCAACCTGATTGGATGATTTTTTTTTTATAATTCAAGAATTAGTTCAAAATGCTAAATTAAAAGCAAATAGTTAAGCATTCCTCATTTTCTCTAAGCAGAAAATAGTAGTAAACTAAATAATTTACCTTTCTCATGCTAACAGTAATTTAAAATAGTATCTATGTTTATATTGGCCTTCATGTGTCCATTATTTTTGTCCATCAAAAATATTGTCCATTATATAAGCTTGGCTCAAGCAGCAAATATCAAAACACTAAGTCTAAGTACTATCCTGGAGTCTGAAGTACATGAGATCATTCTAAAATGCAATCGATTATAATCCTTTATCTTGTTGGTGACAAAAGAGGTTGTATATCATTAAGTTGGAGATTAACTTAGAAGTTACTACATCATTTAGATATTTCTACAATTATTATCAGAGTAAAAAAAGATAAAAACATTTAACATTTCTAACTTTCAATCATTCATCTTTTTATTTTATGGGTCAAATTAAACCTTCAGTGGGCCATCATAAATTTACTAATAATTTATAATTAAATTTACAGTACACTTCATATACATGTCTCTTAAGAGGCCCAATTCTCGATTTTTCTAAGTGCCCAACCACACCTGAATGACGATCTAATATCTAATCATTTGCACAGAGGAAACTTAACATTGACATTTGTGTTAAAGAAGCTTGGGATAAACAACGTATTAAATTTTTAGTCAGTTATATCTTTAAGACACTATAGATAAATGGCCAACATTTCATTTTCTTTTACACACTATAATAAACACAAATTTGATCAAAGTGCAAAAGGACTAAAAAAAAAAAAAAAAAAGCTAAAGTAAAGGCTATAAAATTATTACCCTTATTACCTATTTCAATTGAAGGAATAAGGAAACATCAACAGAAAAATAAAAAGATTTTCTTCATAAATTTCAAGGGCAGAGGTAAACTTCCCCTTATACTGATTAAGAATTATTTGGCTATTCTTAAAACTTCCTAAAATATGTTATTGTATTACATATTTCCTCTGGTAAATCACTAATATCGGCTTGACATTAATTCTCACATTCAGTGTTAGCTTATGAATAAAGAATATTTCCTAAAAATTATCAGTGGACATTTTTTTCCATTCACTTTATCTAAATTTAATATATAAAAGTATTGTATACATATTGGAAGTTACTTCCTTTTATGATTTAAAAATAAGATATGGAGATCTCTTTAGAGACACTATTCTAGTTTTCATTAAGATGTCATTTTGGTACCTGTTTAAAAACAAACTTATAAACATGTATAAAATATTTAAAATCCATAACTAGTAGTAACTAGAATGTGCAAGTGTCCATTTAGTATTTGACATATAGTTCTTTCAAGAATGGTAAGATGAGCAAATGCGAAATTCTAGGCCATTTCTAAAACATGATCGATATCAAAAAAAATGGCTGAAGAATGTACATTTCAGATCGGAAAGACATAACTGACTAATGACTCAACTACTGATTTAACTATAATCCTGAAGCACTATTTTAATAGAAAGTTCTGAATGTCGCACTGCTGATACAAACTACATGTATCAACTGTTTCAATATTAATACCAAAGTGCTTTGATGTAAGGAAATGGAATTTGATGGGCTTTTTCTCATCTCTTTTTCAAGATAACCTAGTTTATGCTTCACTGACATACTCTAATTATATTTTTCTAGTCAAATGGTGATAGTTATTACATTTCATATGGTGGATAAAAACATTTACTTACTTGTTATATAAAGACTTTTGCAAAGATTTCTTTTATCATCAAGGATAAAACTCCAGTCTCAGTCTTCAAAATGGTGTATCTTTGGAGGGAAGAAAATAATATTAAACAATTTATTGATGCAACAACTAACAGAGTAGAAATAAGTGTTTTAAGTATTTTATTATAAAAAACCTCTACAATCTATGCTCCAAAACCTGATTTTTAAAATGTTCTTCCCTAAAATCTATTTGTAGGAATAACTAGTTCAAATTTTTCTAAAAAATGTTTCTGTAAATATTTAAAAGATTGCATGTTTGCACAGTATACTAGAGAGCTAAAAAGAAAAAGTGTATCTTTGCTTCATGGTTTTCCTCAAAATGTCCTTTTCTTGTCCCCAAAATTAAACAAAGGCGTAAAGGACCTTCAGTATTTTAAACTATTCAAAAGGCACGTTAAATTACAATGGCCATGCACATACACTTTTCATTCAATGAAAAGGTTTAAAGGCTCTGTAAAATTATTTCAGAGATTTACTCATGTTCATAATCACTACTTACTGGAAATGTAAATTATCAAAGAATAAAAACACAAACTAATGCACTTATTTATGTTAAAGTAATAAAAATTTACCCAGTCTTACCTCAAATAAGAGCTGTATTTGTTCAGAACCATCACCAACCAAATTTAATTTTAATCTTGTAAGTTCCCTTAAAAAAAAAAGGAAGATGATATCAATATTTTGATTTTTAAACATTTGTTGGCCTAAGATTCAGTGCAATGAAACAACGAGAAAATATGCCACAGACACGATCTATGGACAAATTCAAGAGATGGCTCATCCACACACTACCTGTACATTTAAGGTTACAGTTATTTATCTCAATAGCTATCAGTCTTTGTTTTCCTCATCTTTTGGTTGCATGGACAAACACTTGAGATTAAAGCATTCAACCAAAAATTACAGAAGATTTATATCTTTGGACAGATTTAAGATTATGACCTTGTTTCTATTTTTCATTTGATACCAGGCAATGGACAAAAACAAAGGAAAAGTTTACCATACCATTTTCAAAAGCTGACGTCTTAACATTTCCCTTACCATCTTGAAATACTTTTCATTGTGAGCAATTGAAAATTAACTCTTCCAGGAGAAATTATTTAAGTTAAAATGGCCACTGGTTACTTTAAATTTTTAATCCACAAGTTATCTGATCTCACCAAGTAGGATATTAGCTTTGTTTTTTAAACAAGTCTAAAACACATAGTATCTATGACCTTTACTCAGTTTCAAACCAGGGTCTTGAACGTTTTCAGTCTCTCCCTTCCCCCATTACTCATGTTAAAAAGATCTTATGAGGTCAAACTGCCAGCAATTATTTTGTATTTCACTATTCAAAGAATTCTGAAAAATTAAGATTCAGAATACTCATTTAAAACCACTTTCAGTGTTCAGAAATTTGAAAAATGCTGATTTGAACAACCAAAATCGGTACTTAAACAGATCCTGCAAAATCAAGATATGTAAAATCAAGATATGCGCAACTGATGTAACATGCAGCACTATATTAATGCTATTCGGAAAATAAAACAATTTTACTGACAAAAAATGCTCAGAAATATGGTCAATTACATCAGTATCTTTGATTCTGTAAATACTAGGTAAATTTGCCCAACACTATTTTTACAGAAATCTGTACCTTTACAACACAAGGGCTACCGCAGAATGAAGACAAATATATTCTAAAATACACAAAGGTTTTTGCATTTGTGGTTTGTTTTTCAAACCATCAAACTTAAATTCCCTCTCAAACAATTTTTTCAAATTCATGGACTATACAGAGAACTCTGCAAATTTTTTGAAAGCAACATATAATATTAAAATACTGTTCCGTTTTAAGCATATCTAGATTTTCATGCATGCAACAAATGCAACAAATATGGCTCCTCTTCTTCACCCATTACGAGAGCAGTCCTACTTTAATATTTATACTACAAGAAAGTAACTTCACAAAGAGATTTGGTGTCAGAATATGCCTTTGCAAAAGTTTTGTCGACCATGGCTTGTGAAAATATCAATTATTTTTTAAAATAATAAAATAACGAACTTAAACTTTTAAAAGTCTAGGAACTGACCCAAGTACGTTTTAACATTCAGGTGTGGTATGTTACAGATAACGGCTCCTTATGACCTTTAAAAAAAGTACCAAACAGTACATTTGATCATTAGTCAAACATCAGAATACCAAATAACCTCGGCAAAACAAACTATATTAATCGAACGTCATCGTCTAGCATCATAATTAAAATCTACTTCCATTAAGCAGCCTTGACGTTAGAGTAAACTTGTCTTCCTAATTTCTGAAATGCCAGAAGCACTCCTCCACTTTGCCTTTTTAAAAGACAACGTTAACGTCATAAAGGTTTTAATAAGCAGCAAGTACCTTCTCATCTGTTAACACTGAAGCCGTTTTCAAAATCGGCTTTGAAAGAGTTAAGAGCCAACACCCAAAAGAAAAAAAAATACCCAAGTTTTATTTTTCTTTAAGCGTAGCCAGGGTTCCATTGTTCTTCTAAATTCGACCGTCAAATGAGTTCCCACCTTACCAGGAGGTTAAAAATCTCCCCCGTTGGAGAACCTGTAAGGGATTTTTCCTTTTAACCCTAAACATCAAAATAACTCACCAAGACAGAAAGGGCTCTCCTCTCGCAGTCCCTTCGGGCTCCCGCCTGCGGTCACCCGCCGCCGCCCCTTCCCCAGCGGAGCCGATCCCGGCGGCGAGGCCGCCCCCCCCGCCCACCGCAGGGTCTGCAGCGGGGACCCCCGCGCCCCCCGGCCTCGGGCCCCGCGGCGTCGAGGCGCTTCCCGCCCGGGGAGCCAGCCTACGACGCCGATGGGGTAGCTGGAGAGCCGGCCAGCGAGGCCCTGCCCGCCGCCCCCTCCTGCTCGCGCGTTCAAGGACATTTTGCTTTTCCTCCCAAGGACAAAGGACAATAAAAGGGGCCGGGGAGCCACTCACCGGGTCCGAGCTCGGCTGCCGGAACCTCGAGGTCGCCCGCACCCGATGCCCGCGCCTGGCCTCCGCCCGCGCCGGGTCGAGCAGCCGGGGCCCCGGGGAGCCTCCGCGGCCGCTGCCGCAGCGGCGTTTTCGGCGTCGTGGGCCCGGCCGCCCCGGGTGCCTCTGCCGCGAGATCAGACCTCGGCGCGCGGCCGGGCTCGCCTCAGCCCTGGCCGCTTTGCTCCCGCGAGCCCGCGGGGCGCCCGGGCGCAGGTCCGCGCGGGCCGGCGGGCCCCGCAGCCGCGACGGAACGCCTGACAGCTCGGGGTGCTGCTGCCTCTCCGGCCATCTTGTGCCGTGTGTGTGTGGTGTCTCTCTCCCGTCTCCTCTTTCGGCTTTACTCCCTCCTCCTCCTCCCCCCGCCCCACACACCATACAACATGGCCTCTTCGCTGCGGCGGCGGCTGCGGCGGCGGCAGCAGCACCGCGGCGCTCCTGCCCGCTCCCCGCCTCCCGCCCGCAGCCCCACGTCCTACCGCGCACGCGCGCGGCCACCCGCCCACCGCGGCCATTGGCTCCGCAAGCTTCCTGCCACGCCTTCCCCAGGAGGCCCTGCGCACGCTCGCTGGCGTCTCCCGCCCTCCCAACAGCTACTTCGATGCTATTGGTCAGTTCTGACCCCACCCCTTTAGCTATCTCCGTGCCGATAGGATGGCCTTAGTGTCACTCACTTCCCCTGGATGCTTCTGGTTTTTTGGAGGGGCGCCGGCCAGCGATTGGCCGGTCGTGAAAGATTTGGGTTTGAAGCTGAGCAGTTGCTTTGCGCCCCGCAGTGCGGACCCCTCAGGGCTGACTGAGGGTGTCCAAGCTCTTGTTATCCAGGCCAGGGTTTGTTTATTGGTACAGTGCCTTAGAGGTAAGGGCTTCGCCTCTGGAAAAAGCTCGAGATTCGGTACTTCTGCCTTCAGATATTTGTGTTCTTGAGAAAAAAAAAAATGACTGACAGGATGACGAACAGACAAGACGCAAGTTCATAGTCCTTGGGTAAGCAGCCATATCTTCTCAGCTGTAAGACTCAAGCATTTTCTACTAAACAACCAGGCCTTCACTCAGGGTCACAGAGTCCGGGCCTGTAGTTGGTTTTACAACCAGTTCACGTCCCTAGCCCAATACCTGACTTGACTTGCCTTTTATTTGAGGCTTTTGGAAGCTTCCTGTTGCCCATTAATATGAGACAGCCTATTAATATGTCCAGTCTCCTGAGGCCTTAATGAATCAGGATCTCATAATCC
The DNA here is from genome assembly GCA_004027375.1 of Macroglossus sobrinus. Classification (NCBI taxonomy): domain Eukaryota; kingdom Metazoa; phylum Chordata; class Mammalia; order Chiroptera; family Pteropodidae; genus Macroglossus; species Macroglossus sobrinus. The sequence continues at coordinate 103,442 of PVKZ01002336.1, read as the reverse complement.
TAGTTGAGCCAGATACCACCCTTTAGAGCAGTATTTTGTTAACTGAGTAGTTTAATCCTGCATAGTCACCATCTCCTTGTCCAACCTCACAGAGAATGAAGCAAAACAAAGTTTATTTCCTTTAAGCAAATCTCCCTTATTTTCATTTCTACTCCCTACTTCAGTCTGGAAGCATTTCTAGGCAAACCACAGGAATGACTGAAAATCCACTTACCTGAAACAAGTGGGAAAAGATAAAAGGGTGGCTCTCCCACTGCCAACATTTTAGAAATCTTGCTCCATTTGGCAAGGGACCTGGAGAAAAGGAAAGGAACCCCAGATGCTCTTAGTTTTAATGGATATTTTTGAGGGGAGTCGTCCTGGGGCTAAGTGAGCAGCTTCTGAAATTCTCTTGAGATCCTGACCCGAGGTTAGAATCAAAGAATGTTAAATACTCATAGGGCCTAGGAACTAGTTCTGGCACCGTCTTCTAAAAATGGCATGATTGTTCATTGACTGGTTCAATATATTATTGACTACTTATGGAAGAATTAAGACTAGAACCTAAATCTCCAGACTTATAGATCTTGGGTTCCTTCTATGTAACCTGGCCACTCAGCAATATAATTTGAGCTCCTAGGTAGACAAACACAAAGAATACTTCTTTAACTGAAATTAAGCTTTCTCCATTTAATTTCCAAGAGTCATTCCCTTACACACTCTGGCTTTGAACATGGAGACCAGCAAGGCATCTGTTTTCTCTGAAACAGTCCCATCCTGAATCCTTCCTCCTCATTCTTCCTGGTGTGTTTTTGCTGTGCTATTGTTCACTCCCTTCTTCCCCTCCTACCTGTACCTGAAATCCACCTATGATTCTGCTTTTCCAGATTCATCACCAAGTACTTCTGTGCCAGCAAAACAGGCCTGCCTTTATTAAAGATACTGGTGGCTGAAAATCATTGTTAGCTATGTGCCAGGCATAGCTTGAAGCCTTCCTTGTAGAACAACTTAGTTACTCACACAACACCCCTATGAGAGACTATTATCATCTCTCTGTACTCTCTGTTAGGAAACGGATGCAGAAGGATTTAACAAGCAGAAGTTCACACTGCTAAGTACGGGAACCAGGACTGAGCCCAGGTACTGAGACTCCAGACCCAGTCCCTTCTGCCTCTCCCAGTTGCTTTTCGGAGACTGTCCCCTTGCCAAATAGGTTCAGTTGGGTCTTCTGTTGTATAGAGCTGCCTGATTTGTCAGCTCCTTTCTCCCCTGCTTCACTGAAGGCTCCCACCTTCAGAATTGGGACTCCTTCCAATGGCAAATGTCAGATCCATTCTAACATAATTCCCAGACCTCATCCCCATCTCGTTACTTACTATCAGTCTCCTGGCATGTCACCTGGGAACCATCTAGCTCTCATTTTGTCCCATAGTTCAACTGTGGAGTGACACCCTCATACACATATATCTTGGGAGGCTTACATAAAACCGCTTTCTTCTCCCAAGCTTACATCCCACACAACCCCCTTTTCAGAGAAGGCCCTTATCTGCCACACTGAAACTTAATTCTCTATCTCCTAGGACAACTGTGATTTCTTTTGCCATATCTATACCATGTCATTAGCCATTGCTCGTTAAAGCTGGACTAGCTTTGTCCTAAATTAAAAGCACCTGACACCTGGCAGACCACATCCTATCCCCTCCACATTTCCTTTTCATGCTGTGATCTGCCAGTGAACCGAGAGGAAATCCCTCCCCCAGTGGGCTAGCTTCTATTAATGCTGTTTTTTTTTATGAGTGAAAATGAAGAGTGGATCCCTTAGCCTTGGCTCCCTTGGAGGAAATGCCTCTGTGTGTGCTCTGAGTCCTCCTGGTTCTGTGTGTATCCAAAAGAAAACCTGAATGGACAGAGACTATTTCTGGAAGGATGCAAGGATCTGTTTACCGTAGGTCACCTCCAAGGAGAACTTAGAGCAGGGTGGAGAATAGGGGTGGGAAGAGCACTTTTCACTCAGTACCTCTTTGTGACTTGAATTTTGAACTATGCAAAAAAATTTTTTTAATGAAAAAAGGAAAAAAAACCCCTCATATCTGCTGAACTGAAAGCTGACACTATTGTAGAGGCAGGTAACTTTTTTTTTTAAGTTTTTAATTATCTTGTGTCAGCTGCATTTGTCACAATAAATACCTTTAACTTTTTTTTTTCTTAATGTAATAAAAGTCACACAACATTCAGCACCACCGGGCTGTAACCAGCACCTGCAATGTCCCTGGATGATAAGGATTCCTGGTACAAGAAATGGGGGAGCAGCTTCCCTTCCCAATGTAACATGGCCTCACGCACTGCAGAACAGTGCTCCCTGCTTCCGTGGAGCTCCCCAGGTCTGTCTCCTCCTTTCTGCCCTCCTCCGCTCCTGTAGCAATTAAAGAAAAGGCAGAGACACCAGCGGGGTCTGCTTTTTTCTTCCTGTTTTTTTTTTTTCTCTCTCTCTCTCTCTGTTTCCCGTCCTCTGTGTCCATCTTTGCCTGGGGTGTCTCCTTTAGGTGATCATCCCAGCTCATCATAGAGCCTGAGCGAAAACCCCAGATGACCTTGACTCAAAGACAGTTTTTAAACACAGGCCTTTCCAGATTTCCTGCAGCTCTGCTCCTGCTCTTTGCAGTTGCTCTTGCTGCTCAATCTCTGCAGGACTTAAGACACAGACTCTGTCTCATTTCTGTATACACCCTGCTCCTTCACGCGTAACAGTCTTTCTTTCTCTTTCCCAGGTTGCATCGCACACAGGGTTGAAGCTCATTTGAGTCCCACAATGTTACCTTCAAGCAGTTCACTGAACTTCCTCCATGTACCAGGTACTGTTTTAGAAACTAGGGATGCTGCGTGGACGGGGGTACTTGTTCTCATGGAGCTTACATTCTAATGGGGCAGAAGCCCACAAATAAGAAAATACCAGGTATTGATAAGTGTTATGATAGCAGGAGCCCAATTTCAGTTGAGTAGTCAAGGAAGGCCTCTCTCAGGAGGTGAGAGGTAGTGATTTCAAAGGGCATGAAGAAATTTTCAAAAGTAATAAATTTGTTCATTATCTTTATTGTGCTTATGATTTCACAGGTATAAATACATGTCAAAACTTATCAACTTGTTTAACAATATCAAGGACATGTTCAATATCAAACAAACAGACTGGTCTAGCCCCTTTGAAGCCATGCCATTAGGACACTCCCTCACCTAAAAACATGACCATCTCAAGTGTTTCCCTCACACTGCCTACTCCCCTCTCATAGCTTTTAGTACCTACACATATCTCCAGCTGGGTGTCTTTCCTACAGAACCTGTTTATGCCAACTGTTGCTCATGAAATTCTCTTTTCAAAGCTATTGCTTTTCCTCCAGGGAATTTCTATGAGTTAATGACTATGCTATTCAGTATTCAGTTATAAGTTAAGATTTGTTGGTGTATGGATCACACATCCCTGGGTAGCCTCCCCGTGGCTTTACTGATGATAAATAAGAACCTTGACTTAGACTTTGTTTACCAAAGCACAATTATAGATGCTCAAATAACAGCTGACTGAAGATTTGCTATATTGAAACTAGCCCATCAAAATCCCCCACCAACGGTAAATCAAATTCCATTGACTAGATTAGGAGAACTTGATGTGGAATGAGCTTCAACATGATTTCGCCAAAGTAACTCATTACAACTTAATGTACTTTTAATATAAATGTAGGTTTCTATTTATTAGAGCTCCTTTAAAAGTAGGTCACACCCTCTTTGTCGATGGTCAAAAATAGATCTTGCCCCTGGCACTCTGATCTGGAATGCTGGAATGTTATGCAATAGCCTCTGATCAGCCAACCAGAAGTATATCCATTCTGAAACTCCTTGGTACTTTACTTGGGCTCTTAGCATTCTAGTGTGCAGTAGGATGATTCTTCTACATGCGTTTTCTTCTTGCTGTGTGTAGGCACTAGGAAGGCAGTGGGCAGAGGCAGTACAGCAACAAGCCAAAGGCCTTGGCATCATCAGCTTTGGGATCCAACCTGCACTTGGCCATTCCCCGGTATCTGAGCCTAGCCAGGTTCTGATCCTCCTCTGCCATCAACAATCATGACTCTCTCCTTCTCTGCTTCTCACTGATCTGAGATTCCTCCTTCCTTTTCTGATGTCCCCTCCTTGCTTAAATCAAAAAACAATGGCAGGCGTCCCACTGGAGTTGAAGCCACCCTATGCCAATACAATGACTATAGTTTTGTCTTAGGCCAAAGCCCCTTAAAAAGGAAACCAGCCTTGAGCTAGTTTCTTTCTTCCAAGCTTTGAATCCCCTTCAAAATCTACCTGCTCTGCTTGCTCTCAAGAGACACTGGGTGGTTGTCATTTGCATTTTGTCCATCATTTGCAGTTGTTGTCTATGGCAAGGCCAGTCTGTTAGGTACCTTCCCCGCCATACTGAGAGTGGAGCTCCCTCTCACTTGAATCTTGAACATGAATTCAAAGAGACTGAGAAGAGCTGTGACTGATCATTTCAGAAAAAAAATGGTTCTCAGGAAATGGTTCCACATACTCTCCAAGCCTCCTAGTTCATTCATGTCTCGTTAAAATTTGGCCCTTGAGACTTCCCGTTGTTCATATGTGTTCCCCTCACATTCTTTCAAAAAATGCTTTTCTGAGTTCTAACCAGAGCATGTTCATGTAGCTTATGACTAAAGATTTAAGATTAAGTTATCGTGCTGCTTATCTTCTTCGTTAGACTTTGAACACTTTGAGGGCAGGCGTGCTGTCCTTGCATGACCCCTCGGCACCTGCTGCTTTCCTTTCTGGCCACCAAGGCAGCCCCCTGCTGTGCAGGGAGCACTGAGACTACAGCACGAAGAGGTGCTAAGAAACCTGTCCTTGAGAATCAGGCCTCTCAGTACGGTGACAGGATTGGCATTTATGAAATGACTGTGGCTAACACAAAGCAGAATGTGATTAAGTATCTAATTAGGGGCTAAATAATAAAGATGCTATATAGTCCAGAAATGAAAAGATCAGAGTGGGTAGGTATTGTCTGGGGGAATTTCTTGGAAAAGAGAACTTATCCTGAGCAGTGAGGACCTGGGTAAGCAGAGGTAGAGGCTCTGTGGGGAGTTAACAGGGCTGTTATCAGTTTCCCTACACCATGCTTTTGAGAAGTCATACTTTTCAGGGTTATGCGTTAACATAGCTATTTAAAGGGGGATAAAAAGAAGAAGCATCAATGTAAAGCTAGCTTGAGAAAGGTAGGTAAACCAGCAAACTACATAATGCGTAACCAGCTTTGCTTAAAAACGATGAGAGACAAGCTATACTTCATACTGCACTTAACCATTAACACAGCTGATCAAGTAAGGAAAATGGTTTCCATCTCCTGCAGCTTCAGGCTTGGAGGTCAGAAAGCATTTTGTACAACATGACCACGTATAAGGGTGAAGTTGATGGCATTAGCCAGATCTGTTAGACATAGTTTAAAACTATAAAAAAGAGAGAAAGGTAGAATTCTAGGAACTAATATTTTACAGGGCGCTCAAAAATGGGAAGATACGTAAAGCCCAGGCACTACAGGCATGGCTACAGGGAAGTTGTTGCTCAGCGAGGAGACACAGAGAGGTGAGGGAAGCCTGAAGGTCAGAAGGAAGAACTGCAAGGTTGGGTAAGAATTAAACTCAGCAGGTTGTGTTTCACCACTATGCTGCGGTGCCACTGGGCTGCTATCTTCACTATAAGTCTTCAATTCAGTCTCTTTATTTAAATAAATGATAATAGGGAAAGAGATTTGCCTTTGCAAAGTCAACTTTATACCCAACTATTATATAAAATAAAACTTAGGAAAGAAAACTACTCAAAGGAACCCTTTAACCCATCTTTCTCTTCAATCTCATTCAGAACAATTGAAGAACTCTCATGTTCTGTTTGTTCAGATATCTAGTTGTAAATATTACAGATACAGACGGTGAGTGCAGTGCTCATGAACGTGATCTACAGCTGAATTTGCCACTGAGGGGGAAACAGAAGAGAACCATGAAGGCAAGAAAGGCCTGTTTGGCGTTGGTGGCTGAGAGCGGAGGTCGGGTTTTAGTCCCTGAGGAGGAAGTAGGATAGAAGTTCTGGTGGGGGTTGAGCAGCTTCCTTGTAGTATTGCAACTGTGGCACAGAGTACCAACAGCCTCGGGCCTAGGGAAAAAATCTTTAGGAGAAGCAGGCTATCACAGAGAATCAGAAGCGGGGACATGCCAAGCTGGTGAGACTGACAGCAGCCCAGGGCTGGCTCTGGAGAAAGAAAACACTTCCCTGGCTAGGAAGATCCTGGGGTCACTCCAAAGGCTCAAGTTGGGGAGAGCTTGGTTCTCACATGTAATCGGGCAATCGAACATTCGTGGTGCCATTTCAGGAGCTTTGAGGCTGTCCTGTAAACCAGAATTGTACAAAGGGTGAGCCCACCTTGACGATTAGTCTGGTAGGTAGATCATTCTCCCCGGATCAGCTTGGAGGGTCAAGCAAACCAGAGAAGAACACTTCCCCCACAGGCTACTTAGATGATGAGGAAGGTGTGCCTGTGACACACTACACTACCTCTACGCCAGAACCGCCTTGTATAAAATCGTATCTGCTTTTTAAAAATTGTGGTAAGTTACACATGATGTAAAATTTACCACCTTAGTCATTTTTAAATGTACAATTCAATGACAACTAAGTACATTCACACCGCTGTGCTATCGTGTAACCGCTTTTTAAGAGTTTGTGAAGGAAGCACTTCAGATTCTGTGATCCATTTTTTCACTCTTGAGAACATCGACTATGTCCATTTAGGAAACTGGGAAATGCCTGTAAGTGGACATTTATAGTTCGCAGAGGGCTGGCTTTGAACCGCTGGTGTTCCTGTTGTTCATGGGGTCTGGAAGCGTCTGTTATCAGCCCGGTGTTGAGGCGTGGGAGCATGACTGTGTGCAGCTTGGTATGTCACCTGAGAGGTGAGATTACGGGGGATCGAGAACATGGGTCTGGAGCCAGACCGCAGGGCTCTGACTCGAGGCTGTGTCACCAGCTATATGACCTTGAGAAGCTGCTTCACCTCCTATGCCTACGTTTTCTCTTTGCTTAAATAAAGGTAATTATTGCTTAACCTTATTCAGTTATATGAGCACTCATGGAGTAAATATAGAAAAACCCTTAGAACAAGTGCCTGGTCTGCCTTAAATGCTATGAAAGAGTCAGATATGGTTATTAAGAGGGGAGGGGCAAGAAGAAGACAGGTGGAAGGTGGAACAAAGCTGATGTTTCTCCTGTTTAGGCTTGAGGGAGATGAAACCAAGTCAGTACAAGAGGGTGGAGTCAAAACAAAAGCAGAACAAGCCAGGGTAGAAGTGATTGCTATCCGTGAGGGAGGAGCTGTTTGTGATGCAGGGCCTGTGCCAACCTGAGAGCCAGGTGGAGGTGTCCAGCTCGTAGGACTGTGAATGGGCACACAGGGAGCTTTTCCCTGTGGATCCGAAGCTAGAGAGGCACAGTCTGGAGAGGAGAGGTGTGGAAGAAGCTCCTGAGTGGGCATGGAGGACCTCCCATTGGCTTAGCTGCCTCAGGAGGGCCAGGAAAAGGTTGTTCTAGTAACCCTGAGAAGGCCAGGATGAACAGTTGGGCAACTTTTTGCAAACCAGCTTGTGCTTCAGGTTTTTTACTCTAACGCCCTTTGCCATGTTTGTGTTCCAAGTGTCAGACACATGGCTGGCACGTTAAAGGGCATCCATTTAATTCACAGGGAGAGTAGGATACAAATGGCCCTTACGTGAAAGAAAAGATGCTCAAAATTACTCATTATAAATAAGATAAAAAATAAAATTCCAATGAGATCTGTGTCGTCACTGATTGTCAAAACCCCCAAAGGTTGACAGTATACGCTGTTGGCAAGGCCGTGTACGAGCAGGCACCATGACGCATCGCTAGTGGGAATGTAAAATGGCACAGCCCCTTTGGAGAGGAGTTGGGCAAGGGGGAGCACCGGCCCCTCTGGATTCTAATGCCCATGCCAAACAGGTCTGGCCATCTTGTCTACAGTCACGAGTACTCATGTCGGACTAACTCAATTTTTAGTAACGCAAGTGGGCACAGAGAAACAGACTGTGTTCCTCTAGGTCTTGCAGATTTTCTTCAGATTCTGACACAGAGCTGACACAGCAGGCCTGAGGCCGTCATCCTTAGGAAGGCCTGCTTGCAAAGCTGGCCCTTGGCTGATGTCAGGAAGGTTCCTACCGTTCCCAGAAAGTGAGAGTGGCTCACTCTGCCTAAACTATCAGTACAAAAACAGAGTTTGTGATGAAGACCTGCTTTACTCCTGGGAGTCTGGATTTTGATGAGTACTAGGCATGGGGGCCTATGAGACTGGCACCCGTTAAAAGTCCTGGCTATTGAGTCTGTAATGAGTTTTCACGGTAGACAACATCTCACACACATTGTCACAAGTCATTGTTGGGGGACTCTGCTGGGAGAGGACTCTTGGAAGCTTGTGCCTGGTTTCTCCAGATTCCTCCTCAAGCATTTTTTCCCTTGTTGATTTTGTTTTGGTTTAGTGAAAGGTTCAAATTGCCTTTATACTTGTGATGGATTACTTGTGGTTTACCATTTGCTATTTCAAAAGCAAAATAAAACAAAAGTCCAAAACAGGACTTCAGTCTTCACTTTGATACTTTAACTTTTCCATCAGAAAAGGGTTTCTGAGATTTCACCAAGAACTCCCCTTCCACCTCTTTTTAAACTTAATTTATTCTGGGGAGTGAGAAAACATCTTTAAAGGTGTCTCGATCCAGAGATATAGCATAAACAGGTCTTCTCGGGCAGCTGCTTACTGCTGCTGAACACATGGGAAGACAATTATTCTTTCAATTATTCTTTTCAATTCTTTTCAAACAAATTCCGGTATGTTTTTTAAAAAACTTAATTAAAATAAGCCTCTTTGGCTCATTCAAATGGAACTGCAGAATAACTTTTCAAGTAGCTCTTATTGAGAAAGAGCTCATGGAAACAAAAGAGAGAGAGAGAGAGTGAGCAAACGTAGTTGAGTCTGAGGGTAGAATGTGGAGAAACCCGCAGGCTGGATTACTGCCCTCCGACAGGAAAGGTCCCCGCGCCTCCCGAGCCATTCCAGATTGTGCTTCTATGTCAGGGATTCTCCGAGCTTCTGTGGCATTCTGCACACCTTCGCTTGGTGAGTGGAGAAATGGAGACTAACGTGCACGTTCGAGCTGTCTCGGTGAAAATCCTATTGCTTCCTTTATAGGATAAGTGTATCCTTCATGTCTGAGTTTTCACGCCGTCATGTCTGTTGAATTACGAGAACTTGTGTTTATGTATTCGCCAAGCAAAAACTGTTCTCACTTAAAATGAGAAGTTGAACCAATTGCCAAGACCTTTTTCTTCATTAAAAACAGCAGCAGAGAAGTAATATAGACGTCCATGTCATGTTGGCTTCCCAGGGCTCTGCTGTAACCAAATCCCACGATGGGTAGCTTAATGACAGAGGTCTATTCCGTCACCATTCTGCAGGTTGAAAGTCTGAGGTCATGGTGTTGGCAGGGTTGGGCCCTTGTGTGAACCGTGAGGAAGAATATGTTCCATGCTTTTCTCCCAGCTTCTGGGGGTTGCTGGCAATCTCTGGTGTTTCTGAGCTAGTGGAAGCATCACCCTGCTCTCTGCATTATCTTCACGTGGCATCCTCCCGGTGTGCAAAGTCTGTGTCTATGTTTCCTCTCTTTATAAGGACGCCAGCTGTACTGGATTAGAGGCATGGGCTAAGAGAGACCTTTAAATGAAAAGACTAGTTCCCTCCCTGGATGTGGGATGTAAGGAGAGAACGGCAATTCAGTGGGAAGATCAATGCGAAGGTTAATTTCATGTGTGTCAGTTTAGCTAGGTTGTGGTTGGTGCCCAATTGTTTGGTCAGACACCAGTAGCCTAGATGTTGCTGTAAAGGTATTTTTTAGGGGTGCTTAACATAGACAGTCAGTTGATTTTAAGTAAAGAAGATTATTCTCAATTATGTCTCACCAAGTCTGTAGAACAGTTAAGATCAAAACCTGAGGTTTCTAAGAAAAGAAGGAATTTCGAGGGGGCGGGGAGAGGGAAGGGGGGTGAGGAGGGAAGGAGGTATGTGTGCAGGGGGGGGGCGGGGGAGAGAGAGAGAGAGAGAGAGAGAGAGAGAGAGAGAGAGAATGAATCCTACTGGTTCTATTTCTCTGAATAACCCTAACTGATAAGATCAGATTCATTCTTAACAGTGGCCAAAAGAACAGGATGATTTGTTTGAGACAAACTAATTGAGTGGCTAGAAACCAAATCTTTAGCAATTTTCCACTCTGGGTAGTAGAGAAAGAGAGAAGGAAAAAAGAGAATGGCATTTGACAACCCCAAATAAGGTTTCCCACTTGGAAGTTCACCAATAAGACAAAGTCCTTCCAAGAAGGAGGTCCAGGATGTTTTCCTAAATCTACATACCTTGGATCCAAAATCAGAATTAATTCTCAACCTACCTTTGCAAGTAAATGCTTAGAAATTTTCGTTGTAGACAGGCTATAAGCTTAAAGTGGACTTTAATTCCATTTCTACACAGTCCTTGAAAAGATACAATAAGTAGGCAATGGAATTAATTATGGATGACTCAATGGAGAGAACTGAGCAGATAAAGATAAAAAATGCTCATCTCTGGACCAAAAATAAGCTAATTAAATTAAAACTCAAAAGGCAACACTAGATAAGGGGAACTATCTATTAATAGTGTAGGATGGAATTAATAGTTTAATATTTAAAGAGCTCATAACAATCATTAAAACAAACAAACAAATAAAAAACCGCATAGGTAAATGTGCAAAGTATTCTATCAGACATTTCTTTAAAACAGGTTATATTAATGGCTGGCAAACATTTGAAAAAAAATGTACTGCGTAATTTAAAAAAAATACAAGCTGAAGCAACAATGAGATTGCATTTTTCACCTATCAAATCAGGAAAGATGGAAAAAAAATGAAAGTACGCACGATGGACCTGGCAGGAGTAAATAACCTATGGGAAAGCAATTTGGCAATATCCAAAAGCCTTGACCTAGTAATTCCTGTTCTGGGACTCTATGTAAAGAGGTGTTAAATCACAAAAATGTTTTATGCAGCATCATTTAAAAGAGCAAGCAATCGAAATATCTGATCAAAGGGGAATGGTTCATTCAGTCATTCAAATATTTATTGCGTGCCTACTGTGCAATCATTTCCTGAGCCTGCTCAACAGTGACTAGTCGTTCTAGATGAATCTTCTTTTAAAATGTGGATAGAATTTCTGTAAATAAGTGGATATGTGTAATTATTCATAAGCTTCTGTATGCTTATACCATCACTGGAAAGCTGCACAAGGAGCTCCAAACAGATTGCCTTTGGGAAAGGAGCTGGCTGTCGGGCAGGGAGGAAAACTACTTCTCACTGTACTCTTCTGCACTATCTTGAATTTTTTAAATATGAACATGGATTTTGTTAATGCTTTGCAAGTGGATGTTGTGTATCTAATCTTATTTTTCATAGAGATGTGTCGTGTTGTTTTCAGGTGATTTCATGGGTATCTCATCTTCCTGAATGTCGAAAGCTCTTCAAGGATAGAGACTGTCTTATATTTTTTGTGTGTTCTTCCATAGCGCTTAGCACAATTTTGACATATAATGGGTATTCAGAGATACCTGCCAAATAGAAATATGTAATTTTGATTTCAAACACCCTGGGAGTAGGAGTTAAAACCAATGACTCTAGGTATTGCCTCAATGCTGACTTGTGTCTTAAAGCATATCACTTACCTTTTGTATTATAGTTTGCTAGCCTGCCAGCGAGGAAAAACAAGATAATTGATGTCATTCTTTGATGAAACTCTTATAGAGAAATGCAGAATCCTCTTTTAATTCCTTTGTATCCACCTGTAATCTTAAAAGTTAAATTGATTTAAAGATCTCAATAGCAAGTAGAGAAACATATAGATAATCTCAAGGTTTTAATATTACAAAAAATGAAATTTTAACAGGGAGTATGCATTTGTAAGAGATTAAGTTTGTTCTTCTATAATTTGATAAGTGTCTATAATCTACAGTAATTCCTTTGCCATCATACAGTTTTTTTCTTTATTCTCTTCCATATGAGATATAGGGTAATAAATTGTGTTCACTGATGAATTTATCCCTTTTCTGCAGTTTCATGAGTGAATAACAACATCATTTGAAACTGACATCGGTTTTAGAATTTGATTCCCTTCACCAACTCTTACTCTACACACACACACACACACACACACACACACACACACACACACACACCATGCCCATAAGCATTTACTTTTATTGTTGGTTGAAGAAATTAGCTGGAAAACTAACGAAAGGAAGTGTATTTTACTAAATGAAGTTCCTGAAATGCAGCTTTTTGGTTTTTTTGTTTGTTTCTTTTTGCTCTGCCAGCAACTTCCAATTATGAGAAAGTGCATTCTCTGCATTGCGTAGCATAAGACGGTTCAGGACTGTTCCAGAAGGTTCCGCCACTGTCCATTACAAAGTACGAAGCAGGGACAAGCTTGAGGAAGAGAAGGAAGGAACTTTCAAACAAAAGATCTGTTTTTTTTTTTTTGAATTCACAGACAGAAGTAGTGAAGAGAAAATGTGAAAACATAGAATTGGAAGCAGGAGTGTAAAGAAAGTCTATTAACAGTGAGTGAGGACCAAGCTCAGAGAAAAGAGTAGTGAGCAAAGTTCTCACAGATAGCTGAAGGGAACTTTGCTGGAAAATTCCATAGCAATACAGTTAGGTTAGATGGTAGGACATTGGAAGATTTTATTAAATGAGGAAAAAAAAAAAAAGATTGAGATGCAGTTAACAGTAACCTACGTATGTAGGTCTCAGTGCACCAACTGACAAATTGACAATTGCCGGACTGAGGCCACAAATCAGGAAAGGCTGTCTAGTACGATCTAGAAGGTGTGCCTTGTCATCAAGGGAGAGCATATCAGTGTTCTGTATTCATTGTGACCTCAACAGTGTTTCCTTTGGTAAGAAGAAGAAGAAAGAAAAGAAAAGAAGGTGAAAATGCAGGAAGAATAGAAAAGGAGTAAGAGAAAAGAAAAAAGGACAAAAGATAAAGAAATTCTCATTTCACAGAAAATAAAAGAAGACTGACAGTAGGAAAGAGGAAGAGGAGGAAGTTAACCTTCACAGATGTCATTTCCTTTCCTCTCTGCAATCTCAAAGTGGTATTTTATCTCCAGTTTACAGATGAAGGAGGGAAAGTCCACACAGCTATGAAGGGACAGAGCCAGCCTAGAACCCGACTACAGTAATTCCCCCTCCTTTCCACGGAGTGCGTGAAAATGTTCCACAATCAGCAGAGAGAACATCTGTCAGCTATGGTCAGTCGGTATAAATCTGCAAAGGGAAATCAGCACATGGGACATTACCTACAGAATTGTTGCTCTGACTTTAAGTTAAATTTCACCTTTGGGAAACAGGTAATGAAGGGCATGGAAAAGCTTTGAACTCCTTTACATTAATCCTGAACACATAGGAATGAAATTTACAGTCAGTCATAATGACATGCTAAATAGTAGGTCCTAAAAAAAAAAAAGAAGTGAATTAGTCTGTCCTAGAAATGAAAAGCTGAAGAGATGCAGTGTTCCATGATAATAGTAGGGACTTGCTGATATTTTAAGTAATCATTACCCTCCCCCCGCCCCAAAAAAAAAAGAGAAATGGTAATAGTGTCTTTGCAACTACAGAGGCGAATTGTAAACACTCCACTTGGAATTTTTTGCTCCCTCTCAAAACAGCACATATCCCTTAAAGTTGAGGAATTGGCTCGATGTGGCCTTGTCTGAGAGCAGAGGATGATGGGTCAACCTGTTCCTTTGTCGGTAATGACAGTACATTATCACTGGAAGGAGCCAAGACACAGGTTCTAAGGCAGCGTCCAGCAGCTCGTTTCACAGAGGACAGCACTGCGGTCCCAGACTCTCCCAGGTGACCACTGTCACCCCAAACCCTCTTCAGTCTTAAGGTTCCTCTATTAGGCATCATTCACTCAATCCCCAAAATTACCGTGTCCTCTCACTCTAAGGAAGAGCAGTCAGAGATGCTGTGGGAACCACCTTTGGACCACAGCTGCATCTAAGGTCCCTAACCTTCGGCTTCAGGCCCCACACCTTGTCCTTGTCGTGGCAGCGTGCATCTTTCCAAGCTCCCATCCCTAGGTCTTATTAAAAGTGAAAAAATATATTGTCTTCTTAACTGGCTGTGGTAAAAATGGGATAGAACCACCCTCATAAATCAAATAACTTATTTTTGAGGTAATAGTTTTTAATTCTGGTAAAATACACATGACATAAAATTTCTCATCTTAACCAGTTTTAGATATACAGTGCGGTATAACCATCACCACTGTCTATACCCAGAACATCTTGCAGTACTGAAACTCTGCACCCCTTAAATAATAACTCCCCATTTCTCCCACCCCCTGCCCCCAGCTGCTGGCAACCACCATTCTATTTTCTGTGTCTGAATTTGACTACTCTAGATAGTTTTCATAAGTGGATTCATACTATATTTGTCCTTTTGTGACTGGCTTATTTCACTTAGCATAATGTCCTCTAAGTTCATCTATGTTGTAGCATGTGTCAGAACTTCCTTCCTTTTTTAGGCTGAATAATGTTTAATTGTTTCATATAGACCACATTTTGTTTATCTTTTCATCTGTCAACGGACACTTAGGTTTATACCGCAATTTTGAAGTAAGTTTCAAAGTACTTTTCAATACATGATCTTACTCTAGTCTATGTGTCTTCTTGGTTGTAGTTATGGATTAATTCATAGGGTTATTATTTCACAAGTTTTGAAAGGAGTCTATTACGAAAGGTGGAAAACCACCGTGCAAAGCCTGCCACGGCCACCAGTCCATGGAGAGGCCTCAGCAAACGGAGGAAGGCAGAGAGGCATCCAGCTCTGTTTCCCAGGGCAGCCTGGGCATGGGTTGCCCTTTGGCCCACTGAGGAAGTCCAATGTCAAGTTGGAGCAGCCGGGCAAGAGAGGGAAGGGCTTGCCCTAGACCCTGGCATTTATAATCGGCTGCCCTGCTGTTCCATCGTAGACTAAAAATATTATAAGATCCATGTTGCTGTAATATAAATGAGGTCAGAATACAAAGAAAATCAACCCCCGTATAATTTGTTAATTAAACCTGATGTTTGTATAGTACAAGACTAGGGAGATTTTTCACCATAATTATCTACTAGAGGAAAGCTTCTATAGAGTTAATCATTACAGAAGCAGCCGAAGACTATGACTAGTATTAGATGAGCTCATAAATATTCATTTAGTCATTCAACAAACATTCTTAAGGATCTGGTAGGTACTAGCATGTACACATGGGTTGTCTCACTTTGATCTTGCAAGAATCCTTTGTGGCAGGAGTGTTTCATCACTTTTTATAAGGTCAGTACCGGGCATAAGGCTGAGGGCAGCATAGCATGTGGGCTCTTCAGGCAGGGGATTCTGGCCTACTCCATCACCAGCTGGGCCACCTGCTGAAGCAACTTCCCCACTCTGAGTTTCACTTTGCTCCCCTCTCAGATGAGGCCAGTAATAATGCCTGCCCCTATAAGGGATGAGAGCAAGTGTGTAAGCCATTCAGTCCAGTGCCTGGCAGACAGCTGGCATTCTGTACGTCCCACCCATTACTACATGTATGCCTTCAGCTCACCTTACCTCCCAACATCCTCACAAGGTTGATATTCTCAATATGCCCATTTTACGAGAATATAGCAGCTCAGATACCAGGTCTCCTCTATTTTACAGCTGTCTGTGGAGTTGGACCCCCTGGCCGGGAACTCTTCATTCTGCTGTCTTAGGATGGCTGTGTATGGCTGTCTCAACTCTGACAGAGGGAGATGGATGGGCTGTGCCCAGTGCTGGGCGCTGGTCTAGGCCCAGCAGCGAGCGTCCTTAACCACTCAGCAGTTGCCGCCTGGGTACAAAACCTGGCCCAGCTCATTTGCAAACCCAGAGACTCTTTTCCTGTGTCTTCACACCCCTTCCTCCTCGTCCTCCTTTTCTCTCTCTCAGCCTCTCTGTCTTCCGGAGGCCACACTCTCTCTTCATTGTCCCCTAACTTTCTCTCTTCGCTCCCTGCTCGTGTAATTTGGAATGGAACTACATTATTCTGTGTTCATTAAACAAGGCATTAAGTTTCTTGTTCTGAAATTTTAAAAGCAAACGAATTGAATATTTGAGCCAGGCTTTCAAAAAGCCTGAAACAGTGTATCTAGGAAAATGTTAATTTTAGACTCTACATGGTACACAGATGAGTGTTCCCTGCATAATTCTTTCAACTTTTCTGTGCGTTTGGGAATTTTCACAGTCAAAGGTGGTAGTGAGGAATCGATGACTTTATATTTGTCATGTTCAACTAATTTTTGTTATGAGGAGGGCAGGGATAATGGCCTCACATGAAAAGGTTTCTCTCCATCCTGGCAGCCTGCGTTTTCGAGTAGGGGTTTAGGGTTTCTCCATGCTGGGAGGGGAGCCACTACGGGGCTGGCAGTCGAGCGAGGCATGTTCAGACAAAGCGAGCAGAGGCAGACATTCAGCTGTCAGCTTTTCTGGGAGGAACCACTGGCCTCACCAAAAGCTTTGATCTCAGGGAGGGAATATGAGAACTGAGCTGAATTAAGGTGCCCACGTCTCTTCACAGGGGACACCTGAGGTAGCCGTGGAGAACCCCATCTGTTGGTTCTCTGTCTGTGGGTCCACATCGCCCTGAATTATTAGCACTGCCTCCAGGTGCATGAGTCACAGAAACAGCCCAGTCCCTGGGACCAGAGGTCCTGCTGGAAAAGATGACAGTGGCATATTCACCCGGGCACCTTTGGAAAAGCTCCTGGTGTGTTTTCATTGCTGCTGCTACCAGAATTCAGTGATCAGCTGAGCTGCTGTCTGGACGGTTTTTCTGAGCTATACCTCCAGGTAGCTATATGAATTGTCTTCTGATTACAGCCCTATAGAGAAAACTCCAGCAGTAATCTGTGCTTTGCTGGCTGAGAAGCGGGGGAGGCATGCCATAAACTCCTCCACCTCCCTCCCCCACACATGTGACATGAGAGATCTCAGAGGGACCTGCACGGCACTGCATCAAAAACACAAGCAGATTCATTACACTGGCTCGTCAGAGCTTCTGGTTAGAAACAGCCTAAACATCATCAGAGGAGACTGGTTGGATAAATCATGACGCAGCCCTAACGACCGAAATGTGTGCAGCCCCTTTGAAAAGGCAAGAGAAAAAATAAATAAAAAAGATTAAAAAAAAAAAAAGTTAGTACCTTAGGTATTGACCAGGAATAATATCCAAGCTATCTTGTTAATTAGAAATAAAAAGGAAGATACCAAACAGTGTATATAGTATGTGCCCACTGGTGCGGTTAAAAATATATACCTCTGTGGTTATATGTGCAAGAATATCTTTTGGATGTACAAGAAAGGTTGTCTCAGGATAGGGACAGGAGTAAGACGAAGATTCCTATTCATTAGATACGATGTTTATTTTTCATTTCTATTAAAAAATGCTTTAGAAAAAGTAAAAACAAAACCAGATTCTCACAGCATCAGAACCATAGTATTCAGGCTACTGAAGCTCCCTTTTCTGACACGTGTGTCTCAGGTAATTAATTCACCATTGGGCCTGGACGGTTGGAGACCAGCTCACATCAGATAGGACCTGCCAGGGACACCCTGCCAGCCTGTGGCAGTATCTATTCTGGAAGCCCCACCATTGGCATCGCCACCACCAGGGCCTGAGGGCGGGTCCCCTTCGGCATTTACAGCTCTAATTTCTGACTTGCAGGCCCCTGGCTTGGTAAGACAGGAGGAGAAGAAAGGTCAAAGCCAGCTTGGAGTTTGGCGTGGAAGGCAGGGCCATGTACAGTCAATGCGGGTGTTTCCAGGTGGGCTTTTCCCAAGATTCCCTGGGGGTTAGCAAGCCGTCATCTCACACTCCCTAGGGTTCTGACACCTGGGGACATTTGACTCTAGATTTTGATGTCAAGCTGCCTGGGCTTCCTGTCCTGGCTCCAGCAATGACTGGCTAAGGGACTTGGGGCGTGATCAATGTTCTAAGCCTCAGTTTTTTCATTCAAAAAATAGGGAGGATGGGATGGGGAGAGAATTCTGCTACTAATGATGTCATAAGGCCATTGCTAAAATTAAGCTTCAACAAATGCTGCCTAGCGTAGTAAGATCATGGATTCTGAAGCTAGACTGCCTGGTTTAAAGCACAGCTATACTATCCAGTGCTTTTGTGACTTTGGGAAAGTTAATCTCTGTGCCTCGGTTTATTCACCTGTAAAATGAGCATGATAATCGTACCTATATCCTAGGGCTTTTATAAGCTCTCAATAAGTTAACATGTGTAAAATGCTTAGAATAGTGCCTGGCACATAGCCTTTTCTTTCTGATAACAAGGAACCATAGTCCAGAGAGAGACTTGCCCAAGAAGGAACTATTGATTAGTGACAGAGCCGGGAGTAAAACCCAGTCTCCCAACCCCCCGTCTAGAATAGTTTCCGCTGTTTACCTTAGGCCACAACATTGTCTTACAGTCTGGTATAAAATGAGAATGCGGCGAGGAACCTGTCTGGGATCAAATAAAACAATCTCGGGTTCAAATTCAGTTGTGCAGCCACAGCCACAGTGGCTGAGCTCTTGGATCCCCCCTTCCTTGGGACTCGAGTGAGGACGATAACATGGACCTGGTAGTGGTGATGTGGTAACTGAGCTTCTGCGTGTCTGTGTGTAAAATACCTGGCACATAGCACTTCTCAGGAGATGCTAATAATATTAATACAGGTTCACGATGGGGAGCAGCGTCGCAGGATGAGGAGTCCCACATGTGTGGATAGGCGGTTTTGATTCATCACTCTTCCAGGGCTTGCAAACGAACTCCAGAATTCCCAGTGTGGATAATTATTAACAACACAGACTCATTTTGGTAGCAATTATTTTAAAAACAATTCGAAAATGTCAGCATAAGCTCTCAAATGCCAGGGGGTGTAGGGATCAGTTGGTTTTCTGACATGTGCCTATGAAATATCACAGTAAATGTTTTCGAAGTTAGCTAATAACATTTCTGATCAAACGTGGGTGTAGTGTCATCAGAAAAATACAAATTAACACCACAATGAGGAACAACTCCCCATCCAGTAGAAGGGCCAAAATCTGAAAGGCTTGATGATAGATACCAAGCATGAGTAAGGATGAAGCATCTGGAACCCTTGTGCATTGCTGGTAGGCGTGCAGGATGGATAAATCACTTTGCGAAATACTTTGATAGTTTCTTATAAAGTTAACTATAACCTTACCATGCTAGTTATTATTGTGTAACAAATTACTCCCAAATTTAGGGGCTTAAAATAGCATTAATCTTTTTTTTTTTTTTTTAACCTCTCATGGTTTCTGTGGTTCAGAATTTGAGACAGGACACAGTTTGGTCCACTTTGTCTGGGCCCAGCTACAACACGGGAGGCTGGAGACAAGCTCTGGAGGGCTGGCCACCTACATGTCTGTCTCGTAGATTGTGTTGCTGTTGGTTGGGGGTTCCTGCCTGGAATCCCCCCAAGTGGCTTCTCTATGGCTTGGGGTTCCTCACAGCAGTCTGCCTGGTTCCAGGGCAACCCCGCCAAGAGAGGAGAAGGAGAAAGAGAGCAGGGGAGATTCGAAGAGAGAGAGAGAGCGCACATGTGAGAGAGAGAGAAAGAGAGAAGTCATGTCAATCAGGGATTATATCCATTTTTATACCCTCACAGCAGCTTCAACCTGGTAAGCAGCCTTGTATTTTAACAAGTGAATTTTTTAAAATGACTGTTTTAGCCTGTGTGACAGTTAATTTTATGTGTCAGCTTGGTAGGCCCACTGTGCCCAGATATGTGGTCAAACATTATTCTGGATGTTGCTGTGAGGATATTTTTGGATGAGATTAACATTTAAATGGGTGAACTTTGAGTAAAGCAGATTGTCCTCCAGAGTATGGGTGGGCCTCATCCAATCAGTTGAAGAACTGAATAGTACAAAGACTGCAAGAGGGAATTCTGCCACACGTGACCTTCAGAGTTGAACTACAGCATTGACTCTTTTTGGGTCTCCAGTCTGTCATTTCACTGAGCATATTTTGGGCTTGGCAGCCTCCATAATCACATGAGCCAGTTTCTGAAAATCTAACCTTCTATTCTTCCTTCCTGTCTTTCCTCCTTCCTTCCTTCCTTCCTTCCTTCCTTCCTTCCTTCCTTCCTTCCTTCCTTCCTTCCTTTTCTTCCTTCCATCCATCCATCCATCTATCCATATTCATCCTAATAATTCTGTTTCTCTAGAGAACCCCGACTAACATGTCTGATTTTCTAGTATTACCGAAGCCGTGGACTTCTTGTCAGAAGTTTTTGCCCTTGGTTCATAATTTCAAATGGGATTTGCATGTAAAATATTTCCTGTGTTACTTCTTAATAGTAGACAACATGCCCCTAGTACACAGCATTTACCCAGTGGTCGTAAAGCCTTGTAGCAGGGTGGCAGTTCTCAGTGGCTTTCCAGGGAGGACGTGAACAGGAGCCATTACATGGCTCATCAGTAATCTGTTGCAAAGAAGCTGTGCCCATCAGGGCAGAAGTAAATCTCTCATTACTGGAAAATGTGAGTCAACTCAAGTGAAACAGGGTTCTGTCCGCTTATAAAACTTAATTATGTTTTTATCTCCGTAAATTTGACCAAGTAAAGATGTCTGACAAATACCTAACTTCCCGTTTGAACTGAAAGAGTTAGTTTCAAGAATATTACACACACACACACACACACAGTGTTAAGAAATTATCTGAACTTATTAACTGCGTCTTCTATCAGGGATGTGTGCTTTAAATTTCTGTGTCAACTCTGCATCTAAGTTGCTTAGTTTCCTCGTATAGAACAAATCTCAGAAAATTCTAAACTTCCCCCAAGAAGAGAAAGTAGAGTAAGGAGGGGGAAATCAGTTTCTGGCTTAAGTTTTTCACCCTTGTGGAGTTAAGAGAAACGCTCCATCCTGAGGACAAAAGCTCCCTTGTTTAAGCGCTTTCCCAGCTGCACTTCAACTAAATATATCCTGGGCAGAGTGTTTTCAGTTCTCCACCCCTCTCCTGGAGCCAATCACACGGTGACAAACAGCTCGGAGGCCCCTGGGGACGGGCGCTGCAGAGGTACTGCCTTGGTTACTGGCGCACAGGCCTGCGCTGCAGCGGCCCTGCTCCCCTCAGAGGCTGCGGGGAGCCTGGCTCGGAGCAGGGCCCGTCAGGGGTTAACGCAGCAGCCTCAGTCTGGAATTCATGCACCACCTGGGCTGACAGCATGAATGACTCATTGTTTCCTCTCTGAACAGTCTGAGGAGTGCTTCTTGGTGTCAATAGTGGAGGCAAAGTAAAATTGTTTTTTTTTTTCCCCTTTCAACATAACCAGTTTTCAGAAACTGAATATAGAACTGGAAATCTGGTGACTGTGTTTTTGCTGCGGCAACTGTAGCCAAGGTTACTGCTTCGAGTTGGTCTGTGGGGACAAAGGATTTAAATTTACTGTCTACAAACAGAAAGAGGCCTAAAGCCAGGGGTCCTTTTATTTACAGCCTGTGCTACCAAACGAAGCAAACTTAGCTGAAGGCTCCAGCCTGCCTGGTACAATCCTGGATTCCTCTTGATTTGTATAAATGGAAATTTTGATTGATCGTTCCCTCAGCAAAATGAAAGATGTATACATTGCAGTCCATACATGCCTTCCGCACTCCCATTTCTGAAGCTGCATATTGATCATCGTGACCCACCTTAAGTTTCCCTGTGGGGTGCCCGTCCTTGATTTCAGTGAGTTTTCCACTCTCTGGAAAACTGGACTGGGAGCTTTGCCTGAACTGTGGGATCTTTTGCTTTTCATAAATATATCTTAGTCCAAAAGCTTGAGAGCCAGACTATACATTTTTCTGTCTTCGGCCGTGTATTATAAAACACATTTTGAACTCTTGTTTCTCCATCCTCCTCCTTACTGACAATTTTAGATGTTTCAAGGAAAACAGTGAGAAAGGAAGATGTGGAAAAAAGAAATAAACATGGAAAGGAAAGGAAAAAAACGCCTGTATAGAGATTCAGGATCGAGGCTCTAACTCGAATCTGCAAGGGTAGCATGCAGCAGAGTGTTTTTCTCATCAAATTAAGTGACAGCCCTGAACAGATTCCAAGTCACTGTGACCTGGAAGGAGGACGAGGACACTTGATACTGAAAGGAGAGAGTATGTGCATAGGATATGGAGATTAAATAGGGTGCTTAATAAAATGGTAGTGGATGCCTTTAATTGATATTGATTGATTCGCATGGCTTTTAAATTTTTGCAAGAATAGACTGTTTTGGCTTTGGCTGGTTTTGTGTGATATACGGGGTGACTCTATCTCATGGTTGGAAATTCATGTCAATTCTGAATCTAAAAGAATCAAAATTACAAAAATCATTTTCCTCTTTCAAACCTATGCTATAATTTAGCAGATTTCCTTTGATTGTCAGTATTCTTAAAATAAAGTCAGGTATCAAAATATTTGCATTAGCCTTTTTGAAGCTACTGCAAACATTATTTCCCTGTTTTTGTAGACAGGACACGATTATTGCAGCCCACTTATAGAAACAGCAATAATCAAAGCTTCAGTTTCTCACAGCTAACCACAAGTAAATGTGCAGTTCTCTGAGTGAGCCTGTTTTACCTCATATACGATCAATCTATTTGCCAGTGAGCTTCCTAAGCCACTGAAGATTTTGTGGTCCTTGTACAACACTGTAACCAAGCAGAGCTCTTGAAATACCTGGAGGACTGTGACTTGAGATGTGCACAATAAACATGACCCTACTTCGTGAGATATGGTTTGGGTCTTCCAGCTGAGACTGCAATGGAAATTTCCAGGCAGCTTCTCGGCTCTGAGAAAGGTGACTTATTGCCATTTCTCATCAGAACAGCCACCTTCCCCCTCGTCCTTACTTAGTCTTTTCATCAGAACACAGTGTCAGGACTCTAACTCTGCTTTGGGTCCTTTCTACTGGGGTGGTCATTCTGTTTTCCTCAAGTCCAAAGTAAACTCAGTTTACATAGCTGGTTGTTTTTTCTCGCAGTGCACAGAACTCTTTCCTCATTAATTTAATAAACTTAAAATTCTCTGACACACCCTTCCTTCTGAAAGCCCTGTCATATACCCTTGCTTGTCAATGGGACTAAAAGGATGACTGGGTGATCAAAAGGGTAGGACATATTAGAATCATCCCTGAGACTTTTCCTGATTGATCCCACCCCCAGTAACTTCCCTAACACTTCTAGAGTTTGAAAGGGACTAATAAGGCCAGGCAAAATAATAGTGACTTTAAAATCCCAAGCAAAGAGAAAGGGACAGAGGACTTGAGTTGTATTTTATGATGTCATGGCGTGTTTGGAGCAGAAAGGAACGCGTTGCCTCGACTCCGTGTTACCATTCCATACTCAGTAACCCCATTAAAGGACAGTGAACACTCAAGGGGCTTAGAAAGATCCTCTATTCCACTAAGCCAGATAGGATTCTTGTTGAAATAATGTAGCTCTAAGTAGAGACTTTAGAAGGTAACATTTTAAGATCCTTCCTTGTAAATAAAAGCTCTAAATCTTTGGAATTAAAAACTATGTAACTTCTTAAGTATTTTTTTCTTACAAGAGATAGAAACATTAGTATCTTAGTTTGTACACAAATCAGTACTTCCTGCTGGTGTTTAGAGAGGAAAAATAGTATTTATTTAGAAGCTCATTTGATACATAAGCATTGATAAGATTGACAATTTCCTCTTGTTTTTAAGTGTTACAAAATAGTTCTCAGTTCTACCCAGCAAACATTGTTTAGCATATAAAAGGGTGCTGAGGATAACCCCCTAGAGAAGTTCCCCCATGAAGTGATTATCTGTGCTGGTGTACATTCTATGTCTGTTGAGTCATTAAGGAAAAAGGGCGTATACATGGACTTAGCTCACTGGTATTTGATAAGATAGTTGCTACAGGAATATGATTAGCATGTGCACACACAAGCAAAATGCAGCAAATGTTAGAAGAGATGTTGAGGAGGAAATTGAAGGATTGGATAAAGGTACTAATTTGGAAAGTCTGTTTAAATACATAGCTGGATTTAAAAGTTTAGAATCTTACCCATTTGCCGAACTTGTTTTTCTTTCCTTCTTTCCTTCTTTCCTGCCTCCCTCAAAAGGCTTTTGAGTATCTACCCTAAGGGCTAGGAAGGTAAAGCAATAAGCAAAGCTGCTGGATTTAAGAAAAATAGATATGGATTTTATGTTCTTAATAAACACAGAGGAAATGCTTCATTCACACCAAGAAATGCTCTCTCTCCCTTTATTCTTAAAAGATGCTTTAGTCTTTCTTTTGATACTGAGAAATAGTTTACTCCCCCCCCCAAAAAAAGTGCACACTTATTATAACTGACACCTCATCCTTAGCCTCAATGAGGAACCTTAACGGAGTGGCAGAGTCTGAAGTAAAGTGGAGAGAGCTCATGTCCCATCTAACTGACCCATCTCTGTACCGGGCACTTGCTGCCATGTGGAAACAGGCCTAGGTGGCCATATCATATTCAAGAGATGTCAAAGACCCTGATTTGTATGCACAGCCAGACTTTAAAATGTGACCTAAAATATTTTAAAACAAAAATTTAAATTTAAAAAGAGCTCAACAACAAAATAGGTGTATGGGGTGAGGATTGTTAAGTCACCAGTTTGAGACCTTAGATCTCATCTAGGCACCCTGCTGTGAGGTGCTGGGCATGCGTGCGTGCGTGTTTTAATCTTTGCTCTTAAGAAATTTATGGACTGGTATATTAAACATGACCACATATACACACACTCATCTGTGTGTGCCATAATAGGGGAAATTACCAAGTGGTCTGGGAGCCCAGGGGAGACCAAATCAGACAAAATGAGGTGAGTGAGGAGGAGGGTTAGAGAAGAATCCAGAAGGAAGGTGTAGCTGAGCCGCCATGCTTGTTGAGCCAAGCAAGCAGAAACTGTGGAGTAAGGTGGTCCAGGCTGAGTATTACAGCACATGCTAAGGCATGGAGGCTACCAGCAGCTGCCCAAGCATTTTGTCAAAGCTAAGGTAGGCATTTGACAGTCTGGAGGTCAGTGGAGGCAAGAGGTCCGCCCTGTCAGATATCTCCAAGGCTAAAGACTGAACTTGAAAGAACACCAAAGGCAGTCGTTTTTCTGGCAGTTCTTAGATACATTCTCGTGATCTGGGGCAGCACATAAATTCAGTCAGCATCTGCTAGAAATTAGATGTAATTTCAAAAAAAAACCAGGAAGCGAGAATTTGAGTAAGGATGGAAAATTTAACCCTCCACATTTTGTAATACACTTCTCGTGGCTTCCTCCTACTATCTGGCTCACTATTATGTCTGTGGAAAGGGTGGGCCAGTGAAGTGAACATTTGAACGCCTGCTGACTCTAATGGGAGAGCTGGCCTAAGTCGTGTCTGCATCTTGAGTCAGGGTAAATACAAATCTAAATAAATGCAGTTCCGGAGCACAGACAGAGAAAGGGACCCCCTCCCATTCTTTCAGTATTTACGTTAGAAAACTTGTGGTTGCAAATTTTTTCTCTGCCCCTTTGAGAAATATGCAAACCTATTCAAAAGCTAAATAAGCCTCTTGCCAGCTTTACCACCCAAGAATGTCTTTCTCAGTGACCTGGGAGCCATCTCTTTGAAATGTAAACACCAAGAAAAATAACATCCCCATTTCCCAGGTTCCCTGGGATAGTAGGAGTCTAACTTCTTTCTGTAGGTGCCAGGTTCCAGGTTACAAACCTATCTGCTGTCATAAAAATGTTTGCTTTTCCTTTGGATTAACTAACTAGCTAACACAGATTACCAGCTATCAATTACCAAGTGAATTTAGAATGAACTATGTGAGAAGTGGTGCTATCAAGTCCTCCTGCCTGAGGGACTAGTTATTGTTTATCTTGAGAACAGGCATGAAAGGGGATATCTGCTTAGCTATGTATAAGGGTGAAATTTCTTTCTGTCTTTGAAATCTCTCGGTGGATTGGCTGTGATGCATATCGTATTTTGGTTTAATGCTTATTCAATGATAAAACTGGTTACTTTCTCTTCCACTTTTGCGGAGAGATTTTTGGGATTGGCAGCAGACTTTGTTTTTAATTATATTTTCCCAAGACCCGCTACCAAGGTCGGTTGGGTTTGGATCTTTGGCTGAGTATGATAAGCATCTAAATGCCCTGATTGATACAAATGTGAAAAAATCTATTCTTAAAGCGGAACGTATTTCGGGCAGAGAGACTTTTCGCACCCCTCCCAGAGTGCGTCAGTTAGAAGACATCACGTACTCTGCAGTATTTTCAGACGCAGCGCTGCACAATGGGAGAGCCCAGCACAGGCTGTTCTGACCGCGTTTAAACCTCGACTCCATCATTTACTAGCTGTGGTGCTTCTGACAATTACTTAACGTCCTGGTGGTGCTTAGTTTCTCCACCTATAAAAGGGGATACTGGATGGAGTTGCAGAACCAGGGTACATATCCCATAGCACAGTGCTTAGCAGAAAAGCCTCAGTAGTTAATTTGTATTCTTTAGAGAAATTACTTGAAGGTTTGTTATAGGTAGACAAACTTCTGGGATAAGGAGGTGAATAAAACAGTTCCCATCCCCAGCAGGATTTACAATCTTACAATAACTATAATGGTACCATAAAATTAATCTGGATAGAAACTAACCTTTCAAGAACAAGAAAAATCAACAGGTATTTATTTTTAAAAGGAGAGGACACGGCCAGGGGCTGTGACCTAATTGAGAGCCACATAATTATATGGTCTCTATAGCTGAGCATCATAGCCCAGTTAAAATTTCAAAAGACTTCTTCCTGAGCTAGTTTAACAGGAAAAACCAGAATTCTTATCAGAAGAAGTGAATATACCCCCAACTTGGAAGTCAAAAGCTCTGCCAAGGAAAGGCTAAGAGACCATGGCTTACCCTGAAACACTCCCTGATCCAGACAATCTAACAGGATTTTTGTAAAGTTAGAAAGTTAAATAATTTTGATATCGAACACTTTTAAAGTCAGCCGTACAACTCTTGCTTTCTGCTAAGCTCAAGGGCGTTCAACCTGCTTTGTTTCTGCGCAGCAATGAGACAGGACTCAGAAGCCATCTTGGAATCACAGGGGCTGCGGGTGCCAGGGGCGGAGGAGGCGGTATCCAGGCAACCGGAGGCGCGCCCATTGCGCAGCCGTGCTCCCGCTCACAGCCTGCCGTGTGGGCGGGGCTGGCGGGGCAGTGGAAAATTACAGCGGTTGCTCTTAAAGGCGCCCACTCATTTCCTGCCCGAAGCTCCTGCGCAAGTCCCCCTATTAAGCTGGAATGTGAAGCCGAGTGTCCATTTTACCTTCATAGAAGAAATTCAGTTCGAAGTCGGTTCCCGGGGTAGGTCTACTCTATAATCAGGCAAATATGCCAGAATGAATAGGCTGCTTCTAAACCAAGGAAAGAAAAATTCAAAACAGCCAAACCCTGATATATCGACCCTGGTGCAGAAAGAGCTAGTTAATACATAGGAACGGGACAAAAGGAACAACTCCTAAATTAAGTCATACTGTCTATTCAGTAGGCTTAAAACTACTTGATCTTTGAAATAAAGAAAACTCATTTTTGACAGATGGATTGACAGATTATAATAAATATCAACAATAAACGGCTTTAAGAGGTCGTAGAATGGGTTCAGCATTCATCAGATGATTTACCCTCTATAGATTAGTTTTTACAGAAGTCAAAGAACTTTTCATCTTAGGAGCTTTTCTGGTTTGCAAATGATTAATTGTCTTCTTAAAGAACAATTTACGTAATGCATTTGCAAAGTAAATATCTACGATATGTTCTACTGTGCACTGTGGCTCTGAAATTATTTCCCCTATCAAGCAATATTTACTAGAAGCCATCCTGCAAACAGCTGGATGAAAAACGGTTGTTTTCCTCCGGAATAAAGCTTGACACATTAAATATCTCTCTAGTCTATTTCAAAAGCTAAAAGATCGTTCTTCTCTCTTCTTCCTCTGATGGTTTGCTCAGTGGCATTTTTGTCGTCTTTTTTTGTAAACTGCTATCGGGCATACCCATCCCCTCCTGCTGTACTCATGCTCGGACTACAGTCTCTACTGTGGGTATCAGAATGGACTGTCTCAAAATACGGAGGTGATGTTCCAGGCTTACCATGGCCCTGGCAAATTGATTTTCCAGTCCCGGCCTGAACCATTTTCCCCATGCTTCTCGGCTATATTTAAGACACATTACACTTTCGTGCCAACTCCCTTTTAATCTGTCCCTTTTTCTCCCTAATGTAAATTCTCTCGCATTCCAATCACCACTGCTTAGTAATTTTTGACGGCCCGTTTCATGTGTTGCAGAACGCGCTGTGATATTTGAGAACTAAGCTAATGCTTCGCAGCAGTTTAGACACCTAGGACAGTGCTTAGCCTGTAATTTTCAAGTTTGGATGTCCAATGGTTAACACTTGTAACATAATCTTACTTTCTAGAACCACTGGGATAACTAATTACATGTAACAAAAAGGTATGATGTGTAGAATTGTCATTCACTTTGAAGCTGCAGGGGAACATGATTTAATGTAATAGGAACTGTGCCTTTGAAATAAGAAATGTGCAGCTGCAGTTGGTGCCTCCATTTTTGGCCTACAGGATCACTTGCCAGTGCTAAGAAACTAAAAGCTTGAAAAAGCCGCTTTTCAAAGCAAATGACGTTTTTAACTTTTAAAAGTCTTGGAAAACCTAGTCTGTAATCATACATGTAATGGCTACTGAGTTAGGCCATTCCAAGTGCGGGGCTAGGTAGTGTGCTTGCCCCTTTTCTTCCAGGACAAGTGGCATTTTACAGCCCAAAGAGCTCTGCAGGGCTTCAGTGGCCCGAGGAGCCCTACAGTGCCTGGGGATAATCTCCTGTTACCTAAGACAAACTGCAGCATAGAGACGGAAAGAAAATACTGTATACAGGGAATTAAAATGGGATGAGTCACCTGGATTCGCCCTCACAGATCCGATTCTACTGTTAAGTGGGTAAGAGGCTAAATTACTATAAATTAGAAAGTAACTCTGATAATTAAAATATCATGAAAGTGTTTTGGTGAAAAAAAGCAAAGTGTTTTGTTTTGTTCTAAAGTGTAAATAATTTAATCAACAGAGTTGGGAGATATTTGGTGGCTTATTTACTAAAGATGATAAAATCACATAGTTCATCAAATTCTTTAAGAATTGCTGGGTCTGAATGCAGGGAGATAGGGTTTGGGAATTCGGCCTTTATGGTAGGGATGCCAGATAAAAATATAGAGTATCTGGTCAAGTTTGAATTTCTGATAAACAATGAATTTTTTTTTTTAAGTATAAGTAATATTTGGGACATAATTGCACTAAAAATATTGTTTGTTGTTTACCGGAAAGTCTAATCTAACCAGGTAACTTGTATTTTTATTTGTTAAATATGGCAGTCCTACTTTAAGGGCCTTAAAGAGGGCACATGCAAATTGTGTTCCTCCACCTGCATTAGAGTGGTAAACACCACCAAAAGCTTCCAGTTCAAGGTGCCAGGCTGACATGTGAGTGTGACACACACAACATACAGATGTATTGCCCCACATAAGTGACAGATGGCTGCTGTGGTGGGCCCATCAGAATTATCACGAACAGTTACTACTAACTTGGTCATTGCATTCAAGCAACAATTAATTATTGAGTGCCTGCTATAAGCCAGGTATAAATACTGTGAAGGGAAAGATAAACAAGGTAAAACTTCCCATCTTTGAAGATTTCCTATTTTTATCAGGCGGACTAACATGTGAAATTATAATTGCAATAAATGGTTAGAGAGCTATGGGAACATCAAGTCTATTTAAGACAAGGGAAAAACAGGAAGGCTTCAAAGAGGAAGTGACTTTGGAGACTAAGCTGGTGAAGTAGGAAGGGACTTTCCTAGAAGGAACTGTAATGGAAAGGCAAGGAGGATGATGACATTGTGGGTTTTTTAAAAATCAAAAAAGTCAGGGGTAACAGGAGCTACAAAAGGGTTTGATGGGGATGTCTGATAGTATAGAGTGGGACCAGATTATAAAATGAGTCTTCAGAGCTCTAAGTGTCCTGTGGACAGCTAAAATAGGATCAGGGCAGCGGTGGGAGAGTGTCATAGGAGACCTTTTTAATTCTTTTTTTTTTTTTTAAGTGTATCATATTGTGTTGGATCTTTGGAACATAAAAATGAACACAGTACCACCCCTACCTTCTAGCTGCTCTTGGTTCTCCAGGAAACCAGTCATGTCGACAGTTACATTCAGTAAAATGGGTGAAGTGCTATACAGTAGTAGAGGCAAACACTGGAGTGAATCGGGCAGTGAATCAGAGAGAGGGCCAGCCAAGGCTTCCCAAATGAAGAGATACTGGAATTAAGGTGGTTTTTGTTGTTGTTGTCAATTTAAAGAAATTTAATACTCTATTAAACATTAGACATTTTCCCAACAGAACAAAAAAGTATACAGTGAAAAGGAAACATTTTCTTTCTCAGACTCTTGACTGCAGTTACTGTTTCATTAACATGGTACAAATGTATCATTCCTCTTTTATTTTTCTAGGCAAAGACATCTTCTATGCAGCTTTTCACATCTTGATTTTTTTCAGTTAACAATATATTTTGGAAATCAGTACATACAGAGCTACTCCTTTTTAAGAGTCTCATAATCATTGTAGGGATAAATAAAAAATTTTTATGTGCATGCTCTATTGGACATGTAGGATCTTATAGTCTTTTGTTATTGCAGATAGTACCTTTGTATACATTCCCTTTTTGCCCATGTGTGAGGATACCTATAAGACACATTCCTAGAAATAGAATTCCTTGATCCATAGATTGCTGCGTTTAAATTTTGATATTTTGGGGAAAATTCCCCTTCAAAGAAGTTATATCAATTTATTTTACCATCAAGATAGTAAGGTTTGAGTTGTGTTCTGATGAAAGAGTAGTTTACCAGGCAGATAAGCGAGCAAAGATCGCATTTAAAGGGAAGATCCTATAGGTAACAGCAAACAGCTCCATAGAGGCTAGAGGACTGGACAGACAACTGGCCAGAGACCGAGGACCCTAGCACAGGTGGAAGGCGGATTAAGGAAGTAGAAAGGTTCATAATCACTACCATTTGGGGGCCAGGCATGGTGCCAAGCACTATGTATAGTCCATCATTTCATCCTTACAACATAGAAAGAAATATTCTCAGTTTGGGGGAAGGAAACAGGCTCAGATATTAACTTGCCTGAGGTCATACAGTTTGTAAATGATGGATCTAGAATCCAACTCTGGCTTCTGATTCTCAAGTTCCAGTTCTTAACCACTGCTCCATGGGGTCTTGAAAGAATGGGGAGCAGGACTTTGGGGCTATTTGATATGGAGGAGATAGGGAGATTCTATATGGGGGAGACCAGAAGATAGGGGTACATACGTCTAGAGAGCCTTGACCTTGCTGGGCCATGCCCACAACTCGCCAGCACAGCAGCCAAGAGCCAGGGGCCTAGAGCCTAGGACATGAGACGACTAAGATTCCCTGTTTATTTCTGACAGGGCTGAGTTTAGAGGCAAATTTACAAGACTTTTCCCTTTCATGCTGGGCAACAGCTGTATCTGAGAGTGGAATCTGGATGTTTCCAAGATTAAATAACTTTTAAATATTGAAAAAAACAAATTTCTTCTTCCTCTGCCATTGTCATCCTGCCTTCATTTATATCAGTAGCAGATTTTAAATTTTAGCTCCTAGGAGACAGGTTTCTAAGAGCTATTTGGCTTTCAAAAGCTGTTCCAAGTCAATTGTCACTTAAACAGACTAAATTGAAAATATTCATCCATTTGTTATCTTGGGTGTCAACTCTGAAATCTAAATGACAAAACAAAACAAAAAATCTAGAGCTGTTTTGAAAGGATCACAGAGAATCAATCCCTGATTACATTTTAATCTGATGCACAGTGCTGATATTCCTAAAAATCCTCCTGTTTATTGCTGTGCATCTATAGAATTAGCCTAGTAACTGGCCTCAGATACTGTACTCTCAGAGACAACCCTCTGCACTGGGGTGTATTGTCACCAAATAGAGGAGCACTATAGTATAATAATGATTGCCATATATGGTGCCTTTTAGAGCTTCAAATCCTTTTGAATAAATGTTCTTAAACGGTGTTCTCCATTCTAGTGGAATGAATCTTATTACAAGCATAGTAACTAGAAGGACTTCATTTAAAGAGGAACTAGGATTGTTTAAAGTAGAGGGGAGATAAGAACTGGTATCCCCCAGGAAGGAGGGTCACATTCACTCAAGTGATTTTAAAACCATCACCTGAAGGCTACTGATGGATATTTTCTTGTTATTTATGTATTTGTTTTATTCCTCTTTACTTTATCCTCTAAATTATTTTTAGAGAGCAAAGGAAGGACTGTAGCAAATGGAGTCTAATTTTATAACAGACTATGGAATGGCTTCTTTGTAAAGAGTATCTACATTAATATAGAGAAGAAACCTTAGAACTATTTGGTCACCTTGCTTTGAACAGAGCGGTCTTTCTTTCCCAGTGTATAAAGGTCAAACAGCATATCCACAATAAAAAAAAATTGAAAATAACTAATAAAATTATGTTAATATGTGACAATTAGAGGGTCTTTAGCCTAAATAAATAAATAAAACCCAAGTTCATTTATATTAGATCATTTTGGAGAACTACAGAGTGGATATACTTGCTGCACATTAGAGAAAACCAGCAATTAGTTTCTTTTGGAATACCTCTATACATAGAAATGAACAAGTTAAAAGAAAAAAGAGGTTTCTGTATAATAATAGGTTGACAGTGAAAGGATTTCACTTTTAAATATCTAACTTGAAGTGAGATATCCATGTCTGGTACTTATTAGATACACATCCATAGCAAAATATACTAAGAACATGATTTATAATTTTTAAAAAAGCACATTTAGAAGAGTGAGGGTAATCAAAGTACAAGACATGGGATTTGAGCTCAGGTGGATTTGAGCTGATGCACAGTAATTAGAAGACTCCAGATGGAACACCATTAACCCAACAGTTCTGGGAGTTAAAAGTGTATCAACGAACCTTAAAAGTTCAGATTCATTATCTTACAGAAATATGTAAAAAGCTTTTCGTACAGAAATATTCATGCCAACATTTTAAGAGCAAAAATTGGCAAATAAATTGGCTATCCAATAGTAAAAGGATGAGTAATGGTTAATGACAATATACTTATCTGATAGACTGTCATGCACTTAAAAAATCATGAAGATTTTTATTTGACATAAGAAAATACTTTATACCTGGCTAAAAACAAAATGTAGGCTACAAAACTAGGTATTGTGTTATTTTAAGATAAATACAAACACTTTTTAAAATAGTGGTCATTTCTTTGTGGTGACATTCTGGTGATTTTTTTGTATTCTGTATTTTTATGTTTCCTGTTGCATAATTTTCTTTAATATGAAAATCTATGCCTACAAGAACTAGAGTTTCTGAATTATTAGAGCACAGATTCTTTTAATTTTCTATTTTTGTTTTTTTTTTAACAAATTTACTGTAATAAAATATTTGCAGATTTAAAACATTTTCTCTTAAGGCAGCGCTAGTGAAATTTTGGAGGCAAAGAACTGAAAGCCTGAGGATGCCCTCTAATTCTTGTACTTCTATCCAGGGGCATTTGTAGAAAAAGTTGCCCAAAATTCTATTTGAATCCTGTGTACACAAGAACAAAAAAGGGGGTAGTCATTGCAAAATATAAGGACACAATGAAGCAGGCTCCTTCTGAGGAACTGCTACGAAGCAAGCTGTATTCTTTGCTCAGGGAATAAGGGTTCTTATTCTTCAGATTCAAGGATCCTTTGACACTCAGTGCAGCCTTTCTGTGCCAAATGATGGAGTTGAAAGTGAAACCTTTAAAGGCATGGATATAAAAAGAAGTGGCTGAAGGGTAATTCTCACAAACCCCTGCTTGGGTCAAAAATCCGCAGTTAAGCCTTAAGATGTAAGCCTTGAGCTCCCCCCGCCCCTTCTTTTTCCCCTTCTGATCACGTTATACTTTCTGGTCGTCACTTAATGGCAACACAGTTTTGATCAGAACACAAGTGTTAAAATCCCTTCCAGACTGAGGAAACCGTAGACTCCTTCATAATTAATGTCTTTCCTGAGCTACGTCACTGGAGCGCTCCTTCATTCGGAGCCCTTATTACAAAGGTTTTTATTAATTAAATCTCCCAAACCTTTGGGAGGTAAGATTTATTTAAAAGTCACATTCAGAAACTTGTCAGTGGTCTTACAAATTAGCAAGAATGAGAGAATCTGAATCCCAGCTCTAAGGGGACAAATTTATACATAACGCCAAGGACGAACGTCTCCTTTCTGCTAAATATACCATCGCGAGCAGAATGGCTTGTGTCATTTTTACCCACATTGGTTCTCTTGCGTTCCAAGCTCATGTAATATTAAACGGAGAGGATTGAAAATTGAGCTGGAGCAACTGTCCAAGCAGAGGTTTAAGGGCTAGGTCTTTCATACCCATGGACTCAGACTAGGCGACGCGGCTTTTTATTTCCTGCGTTATGTAATACACAACTACCAACATCTACACTTTCCTGTATGAAATCCAAGGTGGTGATTTAAAATAACAGAACTTAGGACTTTGTCACGCTTTCTTGGTCCCAGACTGTTTCCGGTATCCAAGTCAAGCAAATTCCAACACTTGGGCAGGGCGGGAAAGCTACTACTTTAAGGCCTAGGTCATTCAGGGTTTTTTTTGTTTTTTTTTGCTTTGTTTTTTCTTTTTTTTTTCATCCGGAGGGAGGCAGTTCTAACCCTTTGAACAAAAACAGGAAACTGGAAAAAAAAAATGAATGTATTTCGATTCAATTAGGACTCGCCCAGCACGATCTGCAGCATTTTATCTGTCTCAGCGAGAAAACGCCCAGGTTGGCCTGGTTAGCAGGGCACAGCAGACGTAGGGACGAAAGCCCAGGGGCGCGGTTAAGCTGGCCGGCGGCTTCGCGCAAACGCGCCGTGGGAGCCTCGGGGGTGCTCGGGCCACGCGCGGCCTCCTGTTTCTCGGTTCAAAAACGACTGGTGGCCCCCAAAGCTGGACAGAGGGGTAGCGCAGCATGTCCCCAAGCGCACCCCGATCGCCCTCCCCTGCGATCGCCACCCTTCGGTCCCAGGGGGTGCCCGCTGAGTTCCGCCCTCGGCGCCGCCATCTTGTTGTTTTTCTCCCTGTCGGCCACGTGATGCGTCGCTGCGGAAGCCCAGGCACCGCCCCCATTTCCGGCCAGACCGGTTCCAGCCGGCCGCGGCCTGCAGACGCACGGCTGCCCCCTGGCGGCCGGCCGGTGCCGGCCGCGCCCGCCCCTGCGCCATTTCTGTCCCCGTCCGCCGCACGTCCGCCGGCGCCGCAGCCCGGCCCGCCCAGCCTTGCCCTCCCGCCTCCAGCCCTGTTCAGCAGCGTCACCTCCATCTTTACGCGCAGTTCAAACATTAACTCGTCACACACTGGCATCAAGGCATTTGGGGTACGTGGTGCTCGGTGTTTCTGGTCTTTCAGACAGGAGCCCCCCGACCTGGGAGCTAGGTCCCCGGCCCGCAGGGCGGGGCTGGAGGCAGCCCAGGGCCATGTCCCGCCTTCCTACCTGCCCCACGACACCTACACCTGCACAGTTCATTGCGTGTCTGCCCTGACAAAGGCCTGTGCACATGGCGTTTCTCATTCAACCTGCACAGCAGCCGCGGAGATGGTAACCTTTTCGTTTATTGAAAAAGAATTAAAGCTCAGAGAGAGTAATTTGCTCCGGTGGCAGAACCTGCGTTGAATCTCGGGCATCTCAGTTCCCACTACGTGTTGAGGTTATCAGATGACCCCGCAACATCAGGGGGCTCACGGGAAATCCACATACAGAGCCTACATCGTAGTGCTAGCTTATAGCCACTGTTAACATGTTGCCACATTTGCTTTACCGTTTTTCTCTCATCGTTTATATGAAAGTTCCAGAGGAATCTTATTTTAAAGTGAAGGAAAGTAAAGTTTAGAGAGAGAAATAATTGCTTAAGGTTCTCAGTTTATAAAGGAGGGAGCTGGAATATGAACCCAGGTCTGTGTCTATTACATACATACATAACAACAACAGAAGCCAAATTGTGCCTTAACTGTTTGAAAGACAAGGGACTGTCTCAAATGTGGAAAACCCTGCCTCATAGCAGCTGACAGTCTACCAGGCCAAATTCCTCTCTCAGCAAAACATCTAAGCCAAAGGCTGTTGTGCGATAAGGTGTCAGGGTTTTGGAACAGGCTGTTGCAACAGCCCCTGAAGCGACTGGGAGCCATTAAAGGGGCCCGTGTCCCTTCCTGGGAGAGGAAGTTTGGGAGCAGTGAGAACAATTAGCGGGAAGGGAACTGAATCACCTGCCTCTTATAATCCAATTTTCCTCCCAGTTTTTGTCCTTTTAGGATTTGATTCTCTTGCAATCTTCCCTTATCTCTATGGTGATTTCTGTCTCCAGTTAGATTTCTAATGCCTCCGTAGGCATCAGTGATCAGTTGCTGCAGTTCAGGGCCCTTGCTATTGGTCTTCCTCCAGGTGCCCTGCTAATTTCTCCTGTCTTCACTTACTGGTGGTCTCATCCCTGTCGGGCTGACTCACATGGTTCTATCTTTAAACTCGAAACTCAGATGTTCCCTTTGTCTTCTGGATGTTTCTACCTGGATATCTCAAAAACCCTTCAAAGGTGAGGGTGTCTAAAAGCAAACTCATGACTTTCTCTGCTAACCTCAGCACCATTGAAGTTCCCTCCCCCTCTTGAATTCCCCTTCCACCTTTTGTCCTGTGTGAGCAGACACTTGGGAGCCATCTCTGGCATTCCCCTTTCCTGCTCCACCCCTAGCCATAGAGTTCTGGTACTTTCTCTTGCCTCTCAATCTTTCCCTTCATCTCCACTGTCGTAACCCTGATCCAAGACACATCCTTTTCCCCTTCACTCCCATGATAGTTCTCTAACTCAGGGGTCTCCAACTCCCGGGCTGTGAACTAGTACTGGTCTGTGGCCTGTTAGGAACTGGTCACACAGCAGGAGGTGAGCTGCAGGTACGCTTACAAACCTCCATCTGTGTTTACAGCCGTTTCCAAGCGCTAGCATCACAGCCTCAGCTCCACCTCCGATCATAGGACATTAGATTCTCAGGAGCACTGGTCCCTGGTACCAGAAAGTTTGGAGACCGCTGCAGCTGGTCTCCCTGCATCCACTTGGTGCCCCCTGTAGTCGAATCCCCACAGCAGACCCACAGAATTGTGTCAAAATGCAAATCTGGTCTATTCAAATACAAAACCAACCTAGTCACCAGCTCTCTCCCCTTCCAGGGTTTAAAAACGTCAGTGACCTCCTATTGCTTTCTGGATCTAGACACTTATCTCTAAGGCTTATGAGGTCCTGCACAGCCTGGCTGCAGCTCGCCCCATCAGGGTGGGCAGCTCCCACCCTGTGCCCCTACTCTTTGTGCTCCACTCACGGGAGCATGCCATCCTCCTGATTGCCTGGGAGACCTCAACAGGCTCTTGCCTTTGCCTGAGTTCTCCCTTCCCACCTTTCATGACCCAATTTCTGTTCTTTGGATCTTTGTGCTCATCTCTCTCTCAGAAACCCCCTCACCCCCCACCCAGCAGGCAGGTTCTCCCTTGTGCACTCTCACAGCACTTAGGTGTGATGTTTTATTGGTGTGATTCTTTGTCTGTTTCATCACTTAGACCATAAGGTCCACGGACAGACTGTGTCTTCCTTTGCCAATCCACGTATTCTAACTGTGGTGCCAGGCATGTAGCAGACATTGAGTAAATATATATCGAATGAATGAGGAAATACTGAGTAACAAATATCGCTTAGTTCTGAGGACTCATTTTAATAACCGATTACTTATAGCACTGTCATTGCCATCTAGTGGTGGCTGATCATTATGATAGGCCCATTCTCAGTGATGGCCTTTAGTCAGTGAAGTTTCTCTCTACTCTTGGCATAGAAAGGTATCTATGCTTGAGTAAGGAAAACATAAATTCAATTAAACTCGGTTGGTTAATTCCCTGAACTCTTAGTAAAGATTAACCATGGGTCAGATGCTTCGATTGCCCCAGGAATCTTGTCAACGGAATAGCGATCAGATCTATGCAGTACTCGTAGTGACCTGAAGAAGCCCACCCAAATAAATTCAAGAACGAAGCCTGGACTTGGTACACTGTTCCTCAGAGGCTCCTGACAGCAATCAGTCCAGACAGAGCAAAGCCCTGTCTCCTTGAATTCTCCCTGGAGGTACCTAACACAAGACCAAATCCTCACAAGTCCTTTTAATGTCCTACCACTGAGATGCCTTATAGTTCCCATGACTGTTCACCCTTGTTGCAGAGAACCAAGAAGCTCAACCTTGTCTCTGGTCATCTGGCCTGAGAGCATTGACAAAGTTTTTCCTTTTTGAAGAAAGTCTTACTCATGTATTTTTTAAAAATATTATGATGGGTATCAGCTCACTATATTGAGATTCTACTTGGTATGTTTAAAAGATTGGTGTAACCATTTTATTTAAAAGTACCATATTTTAATATATTGGAAATGATATAATCTGCAAGAATTTAATCAGAGGATGAAAATTTGCACGCTAACTTTGAAATTATGAAGATACCCATAGATTTACAAAGTATATTTTTTTAGGGGCCACTCCCCTTTCAAAAATGTTTGAAGGCCACTGCTCACTGCTTTGTCACCCTTCCTATATCCTTTTGCTATCCATGATTTCAGTTCTGAATCCTAGTGTTGAGGCCAAGGATCTGAGGGTTCCCACTGGTCAGTGTCCGGAAGCTAAGTCTTCAGAGGGCTGGCAGTCTAAAAACTCCCCAAAAGGCTGAGTCTGTGCCCAGTTCCTGCCAGCAGGATGGAGATCCAGTGCCCAGATGTGACACAAGCACAGTAGGGCTCCAGCATCTGAGAGAAGCGTGTGCGCTAGACCAGGAGGCATCTCAGTGAGAAACGGTGTGGACTGATGGCCTCAGGGACTTCCTAATGCTTGGTTGCTGCACATGAGCCGAGACCATCACGAAGGGAGGAGGAGAGTGGGAAAGTAGTAAGAGGCCCAGTAACGTCTTAATTTCTGGCCAACCAAAGCTATAACATTTAGAGACAGATTTATACCGATTGAACGAAAGAATTGCTAAATTTCTTACACACCTGAGTTTGTGGTCGCAGATTCACACCTACGGTGGACCATTTTGCATACACTTTCATCAGGTTCACTGATGATTGGAAGCCCTCTCAAGAATATATGGACCAATCTCACACTAAGAACCTTTGTCCTAAGGATGAAGGCCGCTTGAGTGTAGCATCTTCATGCCCTTTTCTTTTTTTATCTTTTTCTTCCTTTTTTTTTTTTTTTTTTTTTTTTTTTTTTTTTTTTTTTTTTTTTTTTTTTTTTTTTTTTTTTTTTTTTTTTTACCTGCCTAGAAGGATTGGTTGACTCAGAAGAAACTACAAGAAGGGAAATATATGTAGGGCTTTTCTCTGGCTTTCAGACACCATCCTGCTTCTTTCTGAAGCTGAGAAAGCTGATGGCTGAACTGAGACATCAAGAACCAGTCAAACCTAACAGCAGCTGACGGCTAGCTACACCTCCACCCCCTTGTCCTCACCCACCCCACCCTTTGCTACTAGAACTGCACTACAGCCTGAGGCTCAAAGAAGCCATCGGTCACCTACTGGGGACAGGAGTGCAGACAGGTTGGTGAACAATCAAAGCTTCCTCCGAACACTAGATAGTTCCTTTCCTCTGCTTCTTTCCTATAATTGTATTTCAATGACAGGCATCACTTCTAAGAGGGTACATAGCATACTAATGGAATAATATAGCATAGGGAGAGAGAATAGCATTTGAATGTGGGTGGGCATTATGTAACCTTGTATGAGGGGATTATGGTTTGTGTGAGTCACTGAAAGCTTGTCACAAACAAGTTGGTTTTTTGGCTGCCAGAACCATCCTACCGACCTTTGATGGATACAGAAGCTAAGGCGCACATGAACTTCATGAAACTCAGTGTCGCTTTCCAAAGAAAATTTTCAACCTCGGACCTCGAGTGAAGCATCAGAAGGGGAAGAAGCTCTGGGGTGTGGTTATGAATCCTGGTGTCATCACTTTCCAGTGGAGATACTCTGGGCAGCTGAAACTTGAGGTTTCTCCAGTATAAAGTGGGGCTAATTATTTAGGATTACAGGTTTTATAAAGTTCTGATAAA
Source organism: Macroglossus sobrinus (assembly GCA_004027375.1). NCBI lineage: Eukaryota > Metazoa > Chordata > Mammalia > Chiroptera > Pteropodidae > Macroglossus > Macroglossus sobrinus. The sequence continues at coordinate 62,979 of PVKZ01002336.1, read as the reverse complement.
ACATTTTGTTCTCTATACAGCACGTGCTCATTTAACGTCAGTAGGTTCTGCAAGTTTAAGTGAAATGACATACTATAATGAAACCAATTTTATCATAGGCTGATTGACATAAACGAGAGTTAAGTTCCTACAGCATCTCATCAACTATATAAGGAATTGACGTTGAATGAAATGACCCTGTTTGAGGACCTGCTATACTAAGTTGAAACCAAGAGACTGGGGTCTGCTCCTACGACCTGTGATGGGAGGGGGAAGAGAGTGGTACAGAGAAGAGACTGCCTGTCTTGGATTAAAACCTGGCAGGGCTTTGGCCATCCAGTGGCTTCTGATGGCTGCAGTGCAAGTATCGCCCCATCCCTGAATTGCAGCAGGCGTACAATTCAAAAGGTTTGCCAGTCCTGATGAAAGGATATGTAAATCTGACTCAGTTCACTGCCTCTCTTAACAGTTCAATTGAAATTGCATCTAATTTAGGCTCATTCATAATTGTCATTGAGGAAAATAACTGCAGAAGTGGAGGGGCCCACCACAACGCCTGATAATTACTTCACGGTGCAAACCCAACTGTAGGAACATCACGGTTGCTATGACAACCATGAGAGAAGCCTGGTTGCCCACGGTTACCTATGTTACCAGATGTCACTGGCGCTTGAGTCTTAGCTTTGAATGAGACTTAGAGGCATAATGGGGAAAGGCAATAGGAACTGTATGAGTGGGTCTGAATGAAAGAATCTCCAAGTGCCCGTGGGGATCCCCAACATCCCTTTTTTTTTTTTTTTTTTTTTTAGTCGTGATGGGTTCATGAAGAGTCTGTCTCATTACAGTTCTTGTTTTGGAGCCAGAGTCCTAAAATGACCCCTCCTCCAAAAGGCCTTTCTTTTTACTTTTAAAAATTCTTAGTTAAAATTTAAAAATAAATAATAGAAATATGTGGTTCAAGCTTCAAAAAATGGAAAAAGTCTATAGGAAGTTCTCCTTCCTATTCCCACTGCCCCCACATCTACTCACTTCCTGTCTCGCCCCAAAAGTATTTTTTATGCCTATCCAAGTCAATATAAGATATACTTCTTTTTACACAAAAGAATATATAACATACACAAAAGAATAATATATGATACACACTGTTCTGTACCTTGCTCTTTTCCTTATTATATCTTGAAAGAAACTGTCTCATAGCCATCCATAAAGTGCTTCTTCAGTCTTTCTACCATGCAAAGTATTTCATTATTTGGATGTGCCAAATGTGTTCTGAGTCTCTGTTGATGGCCTGTACGGTGGTTTCCAGGACTTTGCTGTCACAAGGTAGCAATAACTAGCCTTACATGAGTGCCAGTTTGCACATGTGGGTTATCTGTAGAATAATCTCTAGATGTACAATTGCTGTGTAGACGGATTTGTCATTTTTAATTGCCATCCATAGATCTTGTACTGATTTGCAATCCCCCCAGCAGTGTTTCCCCACAGACTCATGAGGAGTGTTTTGTCAAACTTTTGGATTCTTGCCAGTCTGGTAGGTGAGAAATGGTATCTCAGCGGAGTTAAAACCTCCATTTTTCTTGTCTGTATTTAATTTTAGTGAACTGTTCATGTGCTTTGCCTATTTTTCTGTTGTGTTGTTGGCCTTTTTAGGGGAAGCTCTTAATATAGTAGAGAAATTAGCCCTCTGTGATATGAGTTTCAAATATTTTTTTTTCTTCCAATTTGTCATTTACCTTTGAATTTGACAGTATAGCATAATGGTTAATAGCACAGGCTCAAGAGTCAGGCTGTCTGCATTCAGATTCCAGCTCCGCCAGTAGGCTGTGCGACTTTGGAAATTTGTTTCTCTGTGCTTCATTTTCCTCATTTGTAAAATGGGGATAGTAACACTAACCTCGTTCAGCTTTTGTGTGGATTAAATGCCTAATATATTTAAAGTGAACACTGCTTTGTATAGAATCTAGTAAATTCTATATTTGACACCTGTTACAGTGGTCCCCACTTTCTCCACATGGGACACATTCTGGCACCCCCAGTGGATGCCTGAAACCTTGGATAGTACCAAAACCTGTATATACCGTGTATTTTCCTATATATGCACACCTATAACAAAGTCTGATTTATAAATTAGGTACAGTAAGAGAATAACGGTACCTTAATAGTAAAATAGAACAATTGTAACAATGTATAATAAAACTTATGTGAATGTGCTCAGTATCTCCTTGTACTGGACTCACTCTTCTTGTGATGTTGTGAGGTGATGCAGTGGCTCGTGGTGAGACGAGGGGAGGTGAACGATGTAGGCACTGTGACCTAGCGTAAGCATGCTGGTGACCTTCCGACATATGTAACAAGCACTTTCCAGCTTCCTGGGCATATCCAGTACCAGTCGTCTTGTGCTTTGGGGCCATTATTAAGTAAAATAAGTGGCAACACAAGCCCTGTGATACCTCTGCAGTCAGTCTGATGGAGGAGATGGCTTCTAAGTGAACTGGCGGATGGCAGCGTCTAGGCGAGAAGGGTCTACAGCGTGAAGATGCTGGACCACGGGTGAGCCACGTCGTGGGCGGGGCAGAATGGCTTACGCAGGAGTTCATCACGTTACTTAGAATGGCGCTAAATTTAAAAATTATGAATTGCTTATTTCTGGAATTTTTTTATTTAATTTTTTCAGACCGTGGTTTACCAGTGTCACAAACTATGGAGAGCGAAGCTGTGGATGAGGTAGGACGACTGAGTTATTTAAATTATCTTTTATAGTTCCTGTGTTTTGTGTCAGAGTTAGGAGGGCCTCAAGAGACTTTCCCTGTGCTCTCCTCTGCACCACACGTGATTCTTTTTACAGACTTCTCAGAGTGTAGCTGAGTGTTCGAGTCAGACTTGAATTTCAGTGGCAGCTCTAGGACTTACTAGCTAAGTGATATTGACCAAGTCATTTCACTCCCACCCCCCAATGAAGATTAAAGTAATACCCGTTCGTCAGGCGGCAGTGGGCACTGGGGTCGTGGCTGGCGCACTGAACGTGGATACAAAATAAGTCGTGGCCATTGCTTTTATCATAATGGTACCAGCACACTTCAGTCCATGTAATTTTACTTCATTGTCTTTCCAGTGGGCTGTGAGTTCCCCAAGGGCAGGGCCTATGTCTTGTTTTGCATCCCCAGAGATCCACACCGAAGGGCCTCAGCAAACACTGGTTGATGAGAAAGCATCATCTATTTCTTTGTTCACGATAGACCCATTAAAAAAGGGGGGGAAAGTGTGTGGAATTGAACCAAGTCAAATCGAATGTCTTCGGGCTTTTGTTCCTCCATTTCTAAAATGCGTGTGGAGAAGCTGAGCGGCCCCCGCCCTTGGTCTGGGGTCCTTTTGCAGGATCTGGTTCTCTGAGAGGGATGCTGACTTCGGGTCTGGGCTGCTCATCCTCAAACTCTGCGGTTTCACATCCTGGCCCGCTTTCCTAATAAAGTTAATTTTCTCCATTATAAATTAATACGTACCCAGTGAATAATCACGTTGTTTACCATACAGTCAACCAGAATATTTTCTTGGCACAATCAGGGCATAATTTATCAAGTTATGTTATTGTTTTCTGAGCTTATTCATGCTTTGTCCCCCATCAAGGCCCAAGTGTATGGCCTTCTTAGCCAGTATTTTTTTTAGCTGTTTTCTGGTTTGAGGTTTGCAGAAGCCTGATCTCTCTGAGTTATGGTGTTACTAAATTGTTTAATTTTTCCGGGTCACAATACAACTTTTGCTTTAACTCAGACTTAGATTTACAAAAGAGTTCAACCTTGTGATCTGAAAATGGACTCTAAAAATGTAGTTTGCAACAAAAATCTTTTCATCATGGCCCCAAATAGAAAAGAACCTAGCTAGAGCTTAGCTGAGGCTCAGCCTTGGGCCCTCTAGTGTTGGATCTTGAAAATGCAGATTAATTTTGAGCAAGACGTTGTGTCCCATGGAGTCCCCCAGTGCCCAGAGTCCTCTGAGGATCCCAGGAAATCTGAAGGGAATGAGGAGGATGCTGAACAGGCTGGACTCTGGCCTCATCACGTTCAGCCGCAGAAGCTCCATTTTTATGTATTTTCTTCAACTTTGCAGACTGCTAAGCCCTTACTCGATACTTATTTTGATCCTCGAATGTAAGCATATGGAACCCAAGAGTGACTGCTGTATACATGTTCATTTATGTCATTGGATTTCAGGATTTCGGCAGTATTTCCTCATATAAAACATACAATTTCATGGGCTAGCCCCAAATAATGTAAACCTTCGGTGGAATCGAACATCTGTATACTTTTGTTAAAAGAACATGCAACACAAAACAGTGCTTATGTGCTTGGGTTTCATGCATCTGTAGTCAGATGGCTAGGCTTGGGAACTCATTTGCAATACTCTGTTTATTGCTCCTAATCAAGGTCGTTGATCCCACTGCAGGGAGGGCCCAGGGAGGCACCTTGAAAGCAATTCTGAGGTTTCTGTGCTGTGGCTAGCAGGGAACTGTCCCCTTCAGTCCTTCGCTGGCACGGGGAGACACATGCAGAGCATTCAGTGGTCTGTTGTGAGCTCCCTGCTCACACTGCCTGATGCATGTTCACTCCCATTAGCAGTGAGGCACACCGGTGCAGGCCATGGCCACCTCGTCTGTAAGGGGAGGGCGTGGTCTCATCTCCGGTTAATTTTACATTTGTGAATTTATGACCAGATGACTGATCTTTAAGTTGTCATTCAGTGTACCCTCACATGTTCCAGCGTGCTTTCTCCTCTGTGTGACGGGCATGGGAGGTCCCGCAGATTAAATGATAATGTGTATCTAGCACAGTCCCCAACACTTAGGAAGGGCCCAACAACTCTCTCTGTGATTAGCTAGAACCATATGAAACTGCCATTTTTGTTGGTAGATGGGACTGACTGTTGGTAATTTCATGTGGTTCGAGCCAACAGTTTTTCTTTCATCATAAAGTTCAGTGCCCACGAAGGGCACCAAATGTGGGAAACGGCATGAGCAAAGGTCCCAAGGCAAACAGCATCCCAGCCTCACTGGCAGCATTTTCTCATCTCCAGGGCCAGTTTTCCCCATAATCTCACCCTTTCTCTAGTGATAGATCCATGTGCATGTGGGGCTGTGACAACCCTGGAACCACATAAGAGGCTCTGGTCCCTGGTCATCCTCGCCCACCTAGCTCAGAAGCTGGCTGTGCTTCAGAGAGGATGGTGAGGAGTGGTGGCCAGTGTCATGGGCTCGCGCCTTCCTGGAGCAAGCCTCGAGAAACTCCAGGTGGTACAGAGCCACTCGCTTCACCATACAGACTGAGGAGTCTCGTTTTCCTGGCACAGTCAAGGGACAAAGTCACACAGAGATGAGTGGGGTTCAGTGACCAGCAGAGGGTAAATCATTTAAAAATTTATTTTTTCCGTATTGGTAAAAGTTAATACATTTTTATTGCGGGAAATCTGGAAAATATCCAGTAGCATGAGAAAGAAAATAAAAAGAATGGGATAATGAGACATGGAGACCTTTTTTCCAAAACTCCAGAAGTAATAGGATTTAAGTGACGTGAACTTCTTTTATTTTTTTATTTTTTATTATTTTTAAAAATATTTATTTATTTATTTATTTTTATGGTGACACTGATTAACAAAATCCAATAAGTTTCAGCTGTACACTTTAACGGTAAGGCATATCTATATTTACACTGACATGAAATTCTTAAATAAGTTCCTTTTCTAGTTGCTACTGCCACATAACGAACTGCCCTAAAACTTGTGGCATAAAGTAACCATTCTCTTATGTTCACAGATTCTGTGGTTGAGAAAGTCAGACTGGACACGGCTGTGACACTGTCTCTGCTCCGTGATGTCTGGGCTTTGGCTGAGAGGACTGAAAGCTGGGCTGACCTGACGGCAGGGGCTGGAGTCCTCTGGAAGCATCTTCACTCACAGGTCTCGTGGGTGGTTCTAGATGATGGCCCGGAGCTCTCCAGCAGTGGCTGCTCCCTGTGGTCTCTTGTTAGAGACTAGCTGGGGATTCTCACAGCGTGGAAACTGGATTTCAGAGTGTGTGTCCCAGGAGAAGGGGAGGGGAAGCTGTCGGTGTCCTAAGAGCCTGGCCACGGTCAGAGTGTCATTTCTTTTGTAGTTTCTTGGTCAAGGACTAACAGAGCCCAGATTCAACCTTGACCCCACCTCTTGATTAAAGGAATGGTAAAAAAAATTTGTGGCTCTGTTTTAAAACCACAAGTCCCTAGACGACGGTGCAGTTCAGTGGTTAGGTCAGGGTCTGGACTCAGAATGCTGGGTTCGGATCTCGGTTCCATTCTTACTGGCTCCGCGACCTCAGGCAAGTTCATTGAGGTAGAAACTATTGCTGCCTTTGTTCTCTTCATCCTGGGAACACCAATAAGCTATTTCCCAGCCCCTTCACCCAGAGCCAAGAGACCAGTTTTAGCTAGTGGGATGGAAGCCAAAATGCCACATGTCATCTTGGGTTGAGTCATGTGTATCTCCTTCTTTCCTCCTCCAGAGGATTCAGTGGATTTCAGTGTGAGAGGCAGTAGAGTCACAATACAGAAGGAGCCTGGGTTCCTGAATGACTGCTGGCATGAGTCCTTCCTCTTGTGCCCTCTGCAGCAAGGACATGGAGGAGAGGTAGGCCTTCACTGTGTTGAGCCACTGGGGTTTTGGTGGTGTTAGTGATAGCAGTTAGTACATTACCCAACCTCTCTGAACCTGTTTCCTTATATGTAAGAGTGAGCATTAGCTGTAGCTTCTTTTGGGTGTCCTATGAATAAAGTGAAATTATTTAACGTATAGTAGCTAGTACATAGTATGTACTCATTGGATGTTAGCTGTTGTTATTAATGGAAGAGGGGACAGGTTTATGTCTGGGAGGATGGTGTTCTAGGAGGAATATTGCAGTTGGATCGTCAGTGTCATCACCATCATCAAGATGGCACCTGCCATTTACTGAGCACCTTTTTGGGCCAGGCTCTGTCCAAGGATGCGTCACTTGTACTCATTTCAGTCCCCGAGGCAGGTATTATTAACCTTGATGTCAGGACGAGGACCCTGGAGCCCAGAGCTGCTGCTGAATTGTGCAGAGTCACACAGGCAGCAGCACGGGCACGCTTTAAATGTGAGGCTCTCTGCCTCACATCTTGACTCCTTTGCTTCAGAAATGACATCTTTTGCAATTTGGGGAAATGTGATATGTAATTAAAGAAAAAAAATTACATTTAAACGAGGCCTCTACCTGCTTTGCTTCTCACTGGGGATGTGTTAATGTTTTCCCTGTGAGCCCTTCTCTGCTCCAAGTTGTAAGGACTGCCTTTCATAAATTAATCTCCTGGCATAGAGCTTGGCGACAGGTATGAAAGGCCCCAGCTTCTCTTACTTTCCCAGAGTCCTGTTGCTTCTGTTTTGTTTGAACTCCGCAGGCTCTGTGTGGAGTTGGTCAGGGGAAAAAGGGACTGGATTTCCAGAACAAAGTCCTTGTCTGAGTCCCGTGAGTCCCCCTTCGGCTCAGGCCTCCTGTGAGCGGAGCTATTTTGAAGTCCGCTCAATGACACAGAACCTGAGGTGGGATTATCATGCCCACATGGCTTTCTTTTTTCACTTGTGCAACTTGCCAGAAGCAGCTTCCATTTCTTTATTTCTGTGTGGAGTGAGAGAAGGTTTGTTTGCAATTCCACAAGAACAGGAAAGTCTCCATGAAACTTCTGAGGTGCTGGTGCTTAAAATCCTGAAGGTAGATTTGCTAGATTAACCAATGACTGAGTTCTCTTTACAATTACCTGCAATTTATTCCTCTTCCCCCCCCTTTGAGATATCAGTTTTGTTATAGTAACGTAAGCCACTCCGTTGACCAGGAGGTCTGAAGGTATAGATTCGGTCATTAGCAACATGGGGTGTCCCTCCCTGCGCTGCGTTGCTTTTATATTATCAAGACAATTCTACTTACGCTGTGCCCACTTGCCACGTGCTGAGTTGAGCAGGTAAAGACCAAGGGTTTATGATATTATATAAATTACTTACATCGCTCCTTTTGTAGCTCTGATAAAATTTTAAACACAAAAAGTCTCTTCCTTTTTATCTCAGATTATTTCTCTGTCAAAGTCAATGCTTAAGGCAAAATGAGTAAAACCAACTTCAACATTTAAGGTTATCTTTGAAATATTTATGCATGTGTTCAGGGAAAAAGCCTTGACTATGTGATGCTAGGACAGTGAGCTAAGTTGCTTTTCTTCTAGAATATTATTGTTATTATTATTACTATCATATTACTATATTAGAATGGAATTTTGTAGAAATTTCTCTAAAAGAAAACTTTGAAAACTATTTTGTTCTTTAAAAATAATGCTATTAGAGATTTAAAAAAACCTTTCTGGCTGTTTCAAAAATACCAGTAGATGGCGCCAGAGAGCTGAAGTGGAGATGGATTTGCTTCCAGGCAGAGAAAGGCCTGGGCGGAAAGGGGCGGCTGGCACATTCCTCATCCTCTGAAGCAGTGCAGGAGGGTCCACTTTCTCCACATCCTTTCAACACTCATTATTTTCTTTCCGTAATAGCCCCCCTAATGGGCGCGAAGTGGTCTCTCATTGTCGTTTTGATTGCATTTCCTTGAGAAATTGTTCTGTATTGATTTATTTGTAAGCCATGGAGTCTTTCCTCCGTGGAGAGTGAGTGCAGCATGGCCTGGTGGTTAGGGGTGTGGGGTTCGGTGTCCTCGTGCCCTAGCCACGGTGTTGGGGAGTCACAGCTGCTCGGTACCCCCACGGGGTCGGGTGGGTTCATCCTAACTCCGTCACGTAGGCCGGTTGGACGACTGCGCGAAGTGCACATGCGAAGCTCTCGGCACAGTTGTTGGCATGCAGCAGGTGCTCAGGAACAGAAGCCTGGACCTAAGGGAGGGGCTCCGGTTGATGTGCCACGAGGGCCTTCCAGCCCCCTTCCTCAGCACCTGCTTGTGCCCCGATTGCTGACATCCTGTCATCTTCAGTGAAGAGGAGCCCACTTGGAGACTTCACTGAGTGGTTTCTAGGGTTTCTCTCAGTCCCGGAGTCTAGGACTGTCCCAGGGGGTCACTAAGCCAGTCCCCAACTCTCAGTCGGAACAGACCAGTGTCACCGACATCCCCCTAGGCCTCTGGGAGCCATTCAGGGCTCTTGGCCCACACCCATTCTGCAGAGGATGCCACACACACAGGGGCTCCTGCCGGTTAGGGACAGACTGGTTAGGGCATCTGACGCCTCCTGGAGCTTCCCTCTGCCTGGGGCAGCTTCTTCTGCACAAGAGAAGGGACAGGAGGGTCGGCCGACTGGGGGTGTAGGAGCCAGGGGCGTCCATGAGAGTCGAGGTGTCGTCATTACTGGAGGGAAGGGGTCATCTGGAACTTGATTAAATGTGTTCACCCTTTGCAATTTGAACAGATCAAGAACTATTTTGAACTAGTACCTGGAGTTCACCTAGAAGCCAGGAAGCTTGGGAGGGGAAAGAGTCCGGGCAGGACACAGATCCCTTTTCCTCCCAAGGAGCCAGTGATAACCTGGCAGGCTGATTAGTTCTGGGATCTTCGTCACAAGATTCCTGTTTACTGTGTAGGAGCAGCAGATAGGAGGCGATGGCATTGTTCTGCACAGGGCAGTCAGATAGCTGCAGAAACAGGCCAGCTTGCCAAGGAGGCTCGAGCCGGGAGGGCCGGGCAGCTGGGGCAGGAGCGCAGCGGGGAAGGGACGGACTGGACTGGAAGGAAGGGCAGGGACCAGGGCTGATGGCGAGATTTCGGATGGTGCCAGGAACTGCTTGATTGGTGATGCTGCAAAGAAATTCTTCCTGGGGAATGAGAGTTGCAATAGAAGGTTCCTAGTCATGCAGAGGAGCTGATGAGTGGGCCCTGGAGACCCCTTCTGGGGCGACACCGTTACCACCTCCTTTCCATGCAGGAAGAGGCTCCACCCCATACTTCCCCTAGGATCAACCGCTCACTGTTCGGCAGAAAACATTAAAAACATCCATAAACAAGACATCGCAGATTTTGTTGGCTTGTACACCGTAAAGATAAATTTCCCTCACATTTTACGAGTATGGGTTTTAAGCCATCATAATGCCTGGCTGCCCCTCTCCCCAGGTGATGGTTTGTGTTAGTTCAGCCAGGAGAAGACCTCCAGCGATGTGTGATGGTTTACATATGGTACTGATAGAGATGATTATCTGTCCTTCGTGGATGGCAGAGGAAGGGTTTTACTTTTTTTTTTTTTTTTTTGAGCTTCTTAGCTCATAGATGGGATCCTCTTGGGTGGGGACCCCAAGCTGGCAGGAGATGTGTGGTCCCCAACAGTGTGCAAAGACCCTAAGGGTTAGAAAGGATAGCTAAAATACAGAGATGGATTTTGAAGGAACCTCTATGGGGGGAAGGGAATGAGATGAGCAAAACTGTAGGTGGTTAGGGCCGGACAAAGCATTTGGGAATGTGTGCCCTAGTCTCTTGCATTTACAGATTTGGCACCAAACCCTGATCACATTTGAGGCTTTATTCAGTGTTATCTAGCAGCTTCTCTAGCACTTAAAAATAATCCTTTAATTTATAAGAGTAAAGTTTCTTTTGTTAAGTGGGGCAGTTAAATGAAATGAGCATTCATTTGTGGCCTAATAATAACCCAAAAATTTTCTGATGCCCTAAATTAAGAAACCTCATTAAGGAATGGGGCTTTTGTTCGCAAGAAGCCACAAAGCCTGGCCTGTTTTCCTCTTGCTTAGAAGGACAGCAGCAATTACAGCTGGTAGCTTAGGCAGTGATTTCCTGTGCCTTCTCTGTGCTTACAGGCGATTGGAGTCATTAATGAGACGCTAACGATCCAGCTCCCAGACTTAACTAGAGTTCACGTCTGCCTTTCCTGGAGGAGGTGAAGAGGCCCCTCATTTATTCTAACCCTACCCTGTGGTGTGAATTCAGGCCAACGCTGGAGCAAGGGGCAGATTTGCAAAAGTTGGGCAGACTAAACCCCAGCTCCTTTGGCACAGTGATGTCCCTGACGGGTGTGTCCTCTATGAGGTTCCCACGGCCCCAGACAATGAGCCTACATTCAGTATGCTGTGGAAACCTAGTTCTCCCTTCACTGGCCTTGTTTTTGCGTCAGGGAATACATGACCTGAAAAAGATCCGTGCAGTCACATTCTGGTCACCTGGCTTGGCCTCAGAGTCGGATCACTCTTCCCTTTGTCCTCATGGACCTTTGTTTTGAAGCAAAGGCTTGGCCTTTCCCTTTGTGCATGGGCGGTGACAATTTTTTTTTTCTTTCTTGGTAGATGCTGTGCCAGAGCTGCACAATGTATATACAGCCTCTAGCTGGGTGCTGGCACACAGTGGTGCCAATTGCTTTTGTTTGCGTTCCCCCAGAAGTAAATCTTGAGACAGGCTGTAAGGAGCTGGGAAACGAGGCATGGTGGGCAGGCAGCCGTTAAAGCGGTGTCATGAAGCCAGCTCCCACCCCAGGCAGCTTGAGCTCGATCTTGCGGGAAATGTAGGCCCTCATAGAGAATTACCCCGTTGGACGGGTGAGGGAGCTGGGGTGTTTACTCTCCAGCTGTCAGTGGACGGCTGAGAACTGATGGGCGCTGATTCCTCAAATGCCCGCGATCTGCAGCTTTGAGAGAGCCCTCCGGCAAAGGGATGACCCTGGCAGCTGGCGGTTAGCCAGAGCGGTTGCACACAGGCATGGGCAGAGCATGGACAGTAGCCGTCACATCATCATCATCATCCTCTCCTTCCCCTTCTCTCATATTCTTCCTTGGTGTTAAAGTTTGTCTCACAAACTTTCAACCCATTTCCAGCCACCAGCCGTCAACTGAGATTCTGTTCCAAACTCTGTATCTTCCCTTAACTTGCCTCAGGCGCCATCACACCCTGGCTGTGACATTTGGTTTTCTCTAAATTTCTTGCAGGGAGGAGCTAGGAACACATAAGTGCGTTGCTGTGGACCGCGCATGCTCCATCTGCCCGGCAGAGTGTAATCTGGGAGCAGATTGCCTCGATGCTTTAAAGACGCGTCTTCTAGATGTTCTAAGAGAGTGAGCAGCGTGCCCAAGGTCGTGTAGCTTGTGCACTGGCCTGCCTGGCTGCAGAGCCTGAGTTGTTTTGCTGGTGTCTGCTTCAGGATGTCCTGTCTGGCCCCTGGCTCTGTGCAGGTGGCCCTCTTCAGTGTTATTTCACTCTGAGATTTAAGTTTCCTTATTTGTAAAATGAGGAAAAGAATATTTATTTCAGAGAGTGAAAACTCTTATGTTCATTCTTTTATAGCACTTACCATCGCCCTCATACGTTTCATTTTGGGAGTGGTCGACCTGATCTGTCTGTTGCTGGAGCAGAGCACCTTGGGGCCAGGCCCCCGGTGTGTCACTTGCTCACTTCCCTGTTTCTGGGACGGACATTTGGTGGGTGCTAAACGAAAACATTTTTTGGAACGAATTAGAATGAGAATTTGGGGGAATGAATAAGAAACACATTCCTCATGTCTTCGTTATCACTGTTCCTAGCTTTAGACTGCAGGAGGCAGCGGTGCAGAGAGGCACAGGTTGTGCAGGTTCCCGCCCCAGCGCTGCCCCTGTGTGGCTGTGGGCAAGTCAGTCACTTCACCTCTCTGTGCGCCGGTTTCCGCATGAGCACGTGGAGCTGCCACGGACGATTGCCGTGAGGATACCAGGAGTTCGTGCCTGTCTGAACACTTAACACAGCACCTGCACCTGCACCGTGTGAATGTGAGGTTTGCGTGACTTTGACACTTTTATTATCATTAAACATTCATCTCTGTGAGTCTGAGAACTTTTCAGACCTTTGGAAGACGTTTAGTGGAGTAAGAATGCTTCTTTGCTTGTTTTCCCTTTCAGTTCCTCCTTCCCTGGAGCATTAAGGTGCTCATTGTCTGAGTGGTCTATCTCATTTTTCTAGAGTAGACCATCCTGGGAACAAAGGTTTCCTGATTTGGAGAACAGGTGGCCCCCAGGCGACCAGGCAGGGGTTATAGGTGGAGCTCTTTTGTCCTTTCCTTTCTCAGCACTTGGAGTCTTCACGCAGCCCTGAGTCCCCACAAGAAACCCCTGGACTCCTTGCTGGCCTTTCCCATGAAGCCTTGCCCATCTTGCTTCCCCCAGATACAGCTTGGTTGGGGTTTGTTAAAGCCCCCCCTCCCCCCACACACACGCTGGTTCAGCCTCTCCTCTCTGGGCCTTGGGGAGAGAAAGCTGGCACGGGGGCCTGGCAGCACGTCACCACGCCTCGGGGACCCTCTGCTGTGAGCTGAGAGACACTTTTGCTGCAAGCTTACTGATGATTATTGCTGAAAATCATGGCTTGAGTGGCCCTGATGGACTCGCACGAAGCAGATGGACAGTTGGGGCCTGAAGTGCTCTGCGTGGCTCCTCGGGGTGCGGGGCTGGCTCCGTGGGAGCTCGGCCAAGCTGATGCAAGAGCACAGGGAGAGCGGCTTTGAGGACATTTTCCCAGCATCCATCTGCATGCTGATGGGCTCCCCCCAGTGCTCTTGACCCCTGAGTTTCTGACAGGTCGGCTATGCGGGGATTGCCTGCTGCCCTCGCCCCCCATTCGTCTCACAGCTCGCATTGCAGTCATGTATGCTGGGAGGTTCTCTTGCCACTGGGAGGCTGAGTGCTGGTGGAGGTGGCTCATCCATCAGTGCCAGGCGTTCTCCATGGAGTCCTTTGTGCCTGTTGGGAGTGTCTCCTTGAGAAGGCCCAGGCTACCTTGTGTTGGCTCATTGGTGCTTGAACAGGTGGCTGTGACAACCAAACTCAAGACAGCGGGAGCTCAGCACACTGGTGTGTGTCTGGGCTTGGAGGCTGAAATGAATCTGCTTTCTTTTTAGGAGTCTCTAGGCACATTTGCTTTTCTTCTTATGCCCTGACCCAGAATAACATCTTTTCACCGTAAAATGAAACTTCTGTATTTGCCCAACAACCTCTCTCTGCCCCATGTCGCTCAGCCGTGTGGAGACAGCAGTAAACAAAATCAGCACTCTGTTTCACAAACTGAAGGCAGGACAGTGAGATGGCAGAAGCCTGAGGAGAGGGAAGAAACCTAACCTCTTCAAAACTTAGGATTTAGCTCCTTATCTGTGGATCCCGGGGACAGGATGGAGAAAGAGCTGGAATTTCTGAAGGTGGCTGTTTCCCTTTGTTTTGAAGTCCCCATATCCTGGGGGCCATGAAAAAGAAAAACATTCCAGAGCTTGATCTTTCAAAATAGAAAAAAGCCAAACACACACACATACACATGCTCACACACACACACACACACACACACACACACACACACACACACACATGCTCACACACGCTCACACACACACTCACACTCCTCCCAGTCTGCTCTCTCTACACCCCACTTCCTAAAAGCAGAACATGAAGTGAAGGCCACACTTCATTTCAGTCGGTCACAGGCTGTATCTGGCTTGCTGATGTGTTTTGTTTGGCCCACACAGTATTTTCTTTTCTTTTCTTTTCTTTTTAAATTTGAGCCAACATTTAAACAATAGGGGATTTCAAATAATAACTCAGAAAATCTAGAGTCCCTGACCATATTTGTAGTTGCAAAACCAGATGGGGCCACGAAGTTGCAAGGTGCTGGCAGCAGCTTCTTATCCCATTGCCCGTCATCTTAGCTGGTCTCTGACCCCTGTAGGCATCCAAGTTGTAAATTTATGCCATTTCTGTTGTAAAAAGACCTGACAACCAACTGTCATCACAGTGTTTTTCTGGATTAGCATTCTGGAGCAGTGGGATATGTTTCTGGGGTTCTTAGATTCTTCTCCAGATTTGTCTCCCCAACTCGACTCCTTTGACTGGTATTATTAACCTTCTTTCTCTGTTCATGTTAAGCCTGGCAGCTAAGCTTCCGTTTGAGTCTCTGCCAAGACCCTGGCTTGAAGAACTTCTCTATTTGATTTTAAATTATGAGGCTTTGTAAATTTATGAGTAGTTTTACTTGAATGGTTTTGAGAAAGAGGGAAAGTATAACTGTGTAGATTTATTTGTAAACTATGGCATTTTCCCCTCAGTTTGTAACTGAAGTTTTAGATTTGTCCTACAACCTTGAGCCATGTCAGCTTAGTAATTTTTAAAAAATTCATTTTAAAATTGTAGTTGACATACAATATTCTGTGAATTTCAGGTGTACAACATCCTGATAGGCATTTATATACCTTTCAAAGTGATCATCACTATAGCAGTTTTTGTAAGGAACTTGTCTATTTCATCTAAGTTGTATTTTTTGACATAAAGTTCCTTTTACCATCCGCAGGATCTATAAGTTGCATCCTCTCTCATTTTTGATACTGGAATTCGTGTTTCCTTTTTTCAGTTTAACTTATTGGTTCCTACAGCTATTTGGCTATATCCCTGCATCCACACAGAAGACTGTCTCTGTCACCTTAGATCCCGTCAGTTCCCTCCTTTTTTCTTAAGACACTAACCGTCTTCTGTACCATATCGCAGACATAACTGAGGCCAGTCACCTGCCCTGAGAATGCCGTGCCCTCCCCTTGCCCTTCCAACCAGCCATATGCCTCGAGTCTCTGGTTCTTCCTGCCATTCTGGGCTTGAATCAGCAGAGGCACCACAGAGGTAGTTACGGGACTCACATCTGCGAGTTCAGGGGAGGGCCATCCTGTGGGGCGAACACTGACTCGTGGGAAACAGGAGCAGCAGAGAGCTGACGGGGGCTGGGACCAGGGTGAGCTGAGTGGGGCGTTGGAGGCCCACAGTAAGAAGGCGCCCGCCCACTCAGGGTGCACCTGTATCCAGGTGCTTCACTTACCTCACCCTTTTCTCTGCCCTGGAATTGGCAAATAAAGCCCCTTCCTTTCCTCCTCCCACGGACTGCTCTCCTTGGCCAGCTTATCCTTGCAGCCCACGCGTGTCTCCATGTGTGCAGCGCACCTGCCTGCCTGGTGACCTGCTGTGTCTCTTTGTGGCTTGTAAAGCAGAGGCAACACTGCATTGCTTTCCCTCCTTCCTCTACTCCTTTCCCTTTGTCCTAACTGTCCCTTAAAGTTCAGGGATGGTATCCCCTAAATAAAGTATAGACGTCTTAGTTTCTGCCTCAGGCTCTGTTCTTCAGAGGACCTAGGCTAAGATGGTATGAAAGCCTACAGCAGAACACTAGATGAATTTGAGTTTATATTTTTACCTTTTAATGAGATGTAATAGAAAAAATTAATTCAGATTTTTTTGAGGAAAAAGAGGCCATTAATTAGATGTTCACGGGCTGAATCTGCAGTTTTCGTGGATCCATATGCCTTTAGGAAAAAAATTGAGTGTTTAAGAATCAGGCAACTTCATGTAAAAATTCAGATTTTTGACTTCCTTTGGAACACTGGAAGGCCTGGCAGTATACGCTGGCAGTGACATTCAGTGGGACATTGGCTGCGCCCTCCAGATGGGGCGGTGTGCACGGGGCGGCGGGCGCAGTCCCCGTGCTCCATGGTGACCATGCGCTCCTCCGCCCTCGTGCATGGAATACGCCTGGCTCCTCGCAGGCGTTTGAGTTTGAAACCTCCAGAGTAAAGGGATAGGAATTGCTTCTCAGACGGCTTATATCAACTGTGGCTAATGGCTTATAGATTGTTCAATCATCTGGCTCACTTAGAAGTGTTCTTTGATCGATGGCAGGAGTCAGATCAAATAATATGGAAAACGTGCCGAGAACCCTCCTGTGTGTGCAGGGCAGACTATCCCTAACAGAATGACAGCTTAGCGTCAGTGCTCTGTGAGGAAGCTTGGCAACAAAGCCTCTGAGAGTTAGGATATGTGCACACATCCACGCTGTATACTAACGTATACAAAACGTTGTATTCTGCATGTTATGTAGTACATACTAGTAAATCATACGTTACATACACAGTATGTTACATATAGGATCACGTCGGTGTGTTTGCATGTAAACAGACACGCGTGTTATATGTATTTAGTGTCGTATGAGTTCTGTGATGCCTCTTGGAATGTAAGACACTGAGCCTCGGGCTCCTAGCTACTGGCCCTGGGTATGAAGCCGTAGCCAGTAAAGCGATGCATGCTTCGGGGCGTGCTGCATCCCCTCTGTCAGTCTCCACATTTCCTTCGTCATCTTGGTTTCAAGTGCTCCGTCCTGGCTATTTTCCACGAGCAGCTGAGCCGATTTGTAGTGGAACAGCATGTGGAAACTCGCAGGTGATTCTGCCACTCCTTTCTTCTCAGTGACTGACAGCCCCCCCTCCTTACGGTTGAATGGCGCTTTAATACTTTCAGAGTGCTCTCACATCTTTTTATCTCGTCAGGTCCCTCTGCTAGACCGTGAGTGGGAGAGAGCAGGCAGCACCTCACGTCCGATGCAGGGTGGGTCACAGTGAGGCTGAGCGCTTTGTCT
Organism: Macroglossus sobrinus; assembly: GCA_004027375.1. Classification (NCBI taxonomy): domain Eukaryota; kingdom Metazoa; phylum Chordata; class Mammalia; order Chiroptera; family Pteropodidae; genus Macroglossus; species Macroglossus sobrinus. The sequence goes on along the minus strand of PVKZ01002336.1, from coordinate 45,584 downwards.
TACCGGTCAGCGGGGCGTTCGAAGAACAGGGACTCGGCCCCAGGGTTCCTTTGTTCCCCACTAGCTTGCTTCTTCGTGAAGCCAGGACTGAGGAAGCAGCATTTTTACAAACCATGGGATGCAACCTGGCAGTGAAATCAATTTAATGGGTATGGTGCAGTCAGTGTTTACAAGTGGAATAGACGAGAATAGCTGAAATTGAAGCATATGGCATAGAAAGGTAAGCACTGTTTGACAGGACTGCAGATGTGAGTCGGCGGCTGCTGTGGTTTTCCAGGCCCAGGCTGTTGTGTGGCAGGGAACAAAGTCACGTCCCTTTAGATGCGGATGCTGGATGCAGTGAAGCCTCATCAGCACTTCCGCCTGAGTCTTGGGGACCTTCGGTATCAGTGACAGAGTTCTGGGACGTGCTGCTCTTGCACACTTGATAATCTGGGGCAGGAGTGCTCCTCACAGGTGATGGACCTCCAGTGTGCCTACCTACAGCACTGGACTAACAACAACAAACCCCCTCCAGAAACAAAACCAAACCCAGAAAGACTGCGTGTCCCTGTCTAGAAAGGCTAGAGCCAAAAAGATCATAAGCTGCTGGCGGCCAGCACATGCTAACGTGCTTTTAAAGAAGGAGCAGCATTCGATTGCTCCGAGCATTTGACAGGTGAATGCGTGGACCGCGGGGCGGACGGGTGGAAGAGCCTGCGCGGGGGCAGGAGGAGGGCAGAAGCAGATAACAGTCCCAGGAGGAGGACACGGTCCGCGCTGAGAAGGCTGTCTCGTGACCAGGGCAGCTGTGGAGGGGCGGAGGAGTGCGGGGCAGGTCAGGACACAGCAGCCTTGAGGGAGGGGAGGGGGCCGAGGAGCAGTTCCCCAGCGGTTGACCAGGCAGCTTCCAGGCGGTGTGCGCTGAACAGCCTTTCAGACGGTTACAAGTATGGATGATTTAGTTGTCAGCTTAGGCTGGGGCATTGAGAAAACCCAATAAAACAAAAGCCAATCAATCAAAGAAGGTAGTTAATAGAAGATAATACACTTTCAACACGAAGCGCTTTCTGATTGATTGCCTGTTTGACTCTTCTTGCAGATGTGCAGTGGGAGAATCCCACTTATAAATCATAGTCAGAGGGAGATTGTTGTTTTAAGGATATAGTCGGCTCCATCTGTGCTTTTTACTGCATATGTCACAGTTTTCTCCTCTGTTGGACCATACCTCTGAGGTGGCAATGGAAGTCGGTGGGAAAATGTGAGGCTTTACAAACATTTGTTTTACATAGAAGTTTCCAACCAGCAACCTAAAGAAACAGTGACATTGAAATTGATAACAGTGGTGAAATTATGATAGCTTGCTTGTGTAATAAAGGCAAAGTAACACAGAGGAAGAGATGCAAAGTGACTTGGGAGCCTATAAAGATAGTGGTAGAGGGTTGGGAGACAGGAGTAGGCAAGTGAGATTCAAAGAGATAGAGATAGGGAGAATCTCTCTCTCTCTCCCTCTCCCTCTCTCACACACACACACACACACACGCATGCACGCACGCACACGCACACGCACACGCACACCAGAGAGAAAGCATGGTTTCCTAGCCACCTCGACCTTCTTCTTCAGTCCTCTTAGTGACTTTTCTCCCCCTGGCTCTGAGGATTCCTCTTTACCCAATCTGACTTGTGAAACAGACTCATAACTAGCACTAAATATTTCTGTATACATAAAGTATATTAAAATACATAAAGATGTAAATAATTATAATATGTAAAACATACATGTATTTATGAATGGATAAGCATATACTCTACAGACCGCTCATCAGCCCAGGACTCTTACGGAAAGGACAGTCATGGTTTTGCTGGTCACATATGCACACGTGGTCCGTGGCACCAACCTCGTCTGTGCTCATTGTATTTTCTCCCCCTGCTGACGTTCTGGCTGGCTTCCTTTCCTGTGGCTTCACTGAGGCCTCCAGATGGTGATGGTGGAGCTGACCAGGAGAGGGCCGCGGTCACGGCTGGACTGATGACAGGTCGGGGGATGGTGGGGATGGGCGTGCTGAGTCCAAAGCTGCAGCAGACTAAAGCTCTGTGATGGGCGCCCCACAGAGGAGCGGACAGCGGCCCCCCCAGGCCGCAGCGGTTGAAAGCACATCCAGCTCCAGCAGCCACGCCCTCCCGCTCCTCCTGAGGTGTCAGTGGTACCACAGTGGGCACTGGGAAGCGGGAGCTTCTGGAACGTCCTCTGCTTGACAGCTGGTGTTTGCCTCTGAGGGGACGTGCCAAGGAGAGAAACATTTTCATGGAGAGTTTCCTGCCTTTGCTGCTGTGCTGCCCCAGTGGCCCCGAAGCTGAAATGGGATTCCATGGACAAACTGCAGGAAAGAGGAAGAAAAGGGAACTGCTGTTGCACTGGAGGGTCGAAGCCACCTCTGTCTGGTCCCTGATAGTGGGCGGGGACATGCCTGTGAGACAGCAGCATGTGAGACTGTCCCGCCAGTGCCAGAGAAACCGAGGTCCTGAGGAGCCAGTCCCTGCTGGTCTTGGCTGCTGCCCTGGGCTGCTTTGGGGCTGGTGGCCACTGGGACTTAGGATAATGGAATTGAGCATCTGGTTAACTAAACTCTACAATAACCTCTGGACACATTTCAGTGGTGTGTTTCTGGGTTTTACTAGCATGGGCTTCTGAGCTGTAAATTGCATAGTAGTGTGGGCCAAAATGTCCAAGTTTGTCAGAACTTCCTAGAGGGACATGAAGTGGGGACTTCAGAATTTTGGTTCAGAGTGGCGGCTTTGGAGCAGCAATCTAGTTGGACAGGTTTGGCTTCGGAGCTCTTTGCATATAGGTCTTGCTAAGGCTGACGGCCTCAGTGGCCCGTATCAAAGAAAGACGGTGGTGGTAGTGAGCTGATGGAGACTTGGGGTGTATGACTGAGGTACCCCATTCCCCAGCCACCTCTCGTTGTTCCCAGTAGAGTCAGCTAACCTTCAACTTGAGGAGATTCCTATTATCCAGATTTGTGGGACAGATCTCATGGTTGGTTTAAGGAGAGGATTCTGGCACTGCACAGCTTTATTTTTAAATCATTCTGCTTCAACAGTTGGCTTTCCCTTTTCTCCTCCTTCCTACTACATTATTTGGGACATGGACCCTCATATTACCAGGATTGTTCACTCTCCTGAATCTTCACCAGAATCTGGCCAATGGCATGGTTTTCTCATTTGTTTTCTTCACACAAGACCAGTATTGATGGACACACTATGGTCTCCAGCCAGCTTTTGTCGCCATCCTCCTATCCTCACCCACCATGGACAGCAACTCTCAGAATCCTTTGTAATTAATCAATAGTTTATTTCTTGCCTGAGGTACTTCTAATTTGAAAATTCTTATCAGGCTCAACGTTCTCATTTTCCGTTGGGGATGCTGCTTCTCAGGGAGGTTAAGTGACGTTCAGAAATAGCCACTTCGGGAGGACAGTCTTTTTTTGTTGTTAATGCAAGAAATCGCATGGAAGCACACTCTGCCACCTCATCGCTCTCCGCTGCGTGGCATTTGGTAAGAGGCGGTGAAGTGGGTACGTGTTCGCCTGCCCAACTTTCTCTCTCGTGGTAGTAGTGATGGCCGGATTTCCTGGGCGGGGGGTGGCTCCCCTTTTCCCCAGTGTATGCCAGTTTCTTGGGGGCTCTCAGTCAAAATGCCCCATCCAGTCCTGGACAAGGGGCAGGTACGTGCTTCAGGCAGGGCTGTCAGACACTTTTCAAGAACCTTAATCCTGAGTAGGGTTGACACACGAAAGGAAAGCGTTTGGATTTCGTGTTTGCTTAGCCGTGGGGCCCTGCTGGACTGATGACCATCCCCAGGCCTCCGGACTAGAAGAGGGTCTGACTTTGACCTTTCGGGGACTGATCGTTCAGCTCTGCGTGTCATCCTGCAAGCCATCCCGTCTCTCTCCAACAGATTCCCGTTTTGCTTAAGAGAGGCAGTTTTGGTTGCTCGCACCAAGTACCCTAATTCATACTAGTGGTTACCTAAGTAATGGCCTTTTTAATGAAATTGTTGTCCTTGGGTTGTTTCATGATGGCATTGAAAGACAAGATGGCTTGAACACAACCAGCATGGTGTGTGTCGTGCATCCACGCTGGGCGGTCCCGACTCCTCTCAGTGTCCCCTGTCTGTAAAGACAGTGCCCCTCCCAAGATCCTCAGCTGCTTTCAGCCAACACAGAACCTGTGATGCATGAAAAATGCCTGAGTTAGTTTTCTTAACATCTCCCTTTGGCTGCTCAGATGGAAAAGTCATTCCCTGCTTTACAATTCCTTTAGCTAAATTCAAATTTTAGCTTTGATTTTGTTTGCTTTCACCCTTTTCTGGTCAGTTTGGTTAGATAACTCAATCACTTTCGGCTGAAAGCTCTCATTTCCTTGTTCGGGAGGCTTGGAGTGAAGGGAGAAAAGAATGAGTCCAGGAACCGTTTGTGACAGATATTAAGTCTCTGAGCTGTGAGATTTTGACACTGTTCCCAGTAATACAATGTGGCTGAGTGGTCCAGACACAGCGGTCTAACCCTAGCCTTCTGGGGCAGGGACGAATGACTCGGGATGTAGCTGGGTCTGGTGGCATAAGGCAGAGCTTCTTGCCTGTGATCCTGGATGATTTTGCCAGTTACTTGCTCCTGGTGCACATGGGCATCTGCTTAAAATAACACTGGATTCAGGAAGCAAGGCACTGAAGAGAGGACTTCGCCCAGCTCCCACCCTCAGAAGCTGCTTGGACTCCTCCCTCATCTTCTTGAACCCACAAGGAATGGGCTGAGGGTAGGGCTTATCTTGTCCCTGAGCTCCATAGGGCAGGAGCCCCCATGAGTCCTGGGGGTCCCAGGCTGCTGCCTTGGAGGGATCAGACAGAAAAGTGAGTGCCAAGATAAGTCTACAGAGAAAGATTCTATGCGGGTAATGGTCTTGGAGCCATTCGAATTAGAATTCAGGCCTACCAAAGCAGGTGAGGAAAGTCATTTCAGACAGCAATGGATGCCAGCTCCTCATATGGTTACTTAGTTATACAGACTCACCTTGTTCTCTATAATTTTCTATATTCCTCACAATATTATTGAAATTTTGAAGGCAGGGCTCTTTGACTTCCTTGGTATCTGTCATCATGGCGATGGGCGTATACAATAGACTAGATAGCGATATGTACATGATTGGCTTGGCTTTTTTGTGTTCAGATGCTGAAATGTCCTTCTCTCCACTTATAGTTGACCTTAACCTTGATCTGTTGGGACCAAGCTGTAGCAAGAAACATCACTAATTGATTGCTTTTCACTCTAACAACTCCTATGAGATGGACCAGGGACAATTAGCTGTTATAAACCGATGCAGAATTCTGTTTCTTTTCACCTTCAGCCACTGAGCAGCTGTCAGGCAACTTCAAGTCAACTACTGGGCCTCAAATTTATTGGGTGAGTCATTGGCAACCTCTGAATGATCCCCAGTGAGCCAGTCACCTGGAACATGGTTTTGAATTAAAAGCTCATGCATTTCTTGGAAGGAACATGGCACCTGTAGCCACAGAGGCAGAGAGGGGGTGCTGATGGAGGCCGGCTTCTGGCACTGGTTAGGCTGGAGCATGAAATGGAAGTATTTCCAGCTAGGTGGGAGAGCAAAGCTCAGACCATAAATACTTCACTTTGATGCTCATCTAAGATCAAGCTGCAACCCAGAGCTCTCTAATGCTGAGGACAAGCTGGCAGGTGGTATGCTTCCTAGTGTTGATACGTTTGATCTAGGAGAGGGTAGTGGAAACAAACCAAGAAGGCCACCCTGAAGAGCTGTGGGCTGGGGGGCAGATCTGAGCGCTCCCCAAATCATCCTTGCAGTGCCCACTGTTAGCCTCTTGCTTTGGGGCTCGGCACTAAGGAAATGAAAGTTTCTCTTGGGATGCAGAAATTCCACTCTTTACGGGTTTTCTGTAGCAGTGGCTCTGTCTGGAAGCCTCTGCCGAGGAGACAGGACGATGGCGCTGTGACCAGCGCTCCGTATCTGAACGTGAACTGACATGGTCAGTCGTGTTTATTGAAGGTCAGATCATTATCTTCATGGAGTTTTCCATTTGGATTTTGCTGACTGGCTCCCGGTGGTTTATCACATTCTCTGCTTTCTATATTTCCTGTAAACGAAGAGCACGGGAAGAATGTATTTCAAAAAGGGACTCTTGCTCTGCTAAGAGAGGAGAGGTCAGGAAAGATGAGGAATGACAAATGCCCGTTAAATGTAGCAGTGTGGAATCGTGACTAAGCTTAGACAGCGCCGTTTCGGCTGTGATGGGCCAGAGCCATGGCGGAGGTTGAGCAGAGGGGAGGTGAGGCGGTCGAGACGTTGTGGGAAGGAGCTTTAAGGGGACGGGTGACTCCATGTGAGGCATGTCCTTTCGCCCCGTCCACCCACTTCTAGCCAGGAATTTGAAGGTGCTGGCTAGACAACAGCAGCGACCATCTTGGGACCACAGGGAGGACCCCCACCTAGGGACCTCAGTCCCAACACCTTGAGCTGCTGAATCAGGGCCAGCTGTCAACCACCTCTGGATACTTAGTTACATGAGAAAATGAACCTTTGTGTATTGTTTGCAGCTAAAGATAGTTTGTATCTTCAAGTAGTAAGTTTGTATCTTTAGTATGTTTTATCACTTACTGCTAACAAACTGTTGCAAATTGTTATAAGACAGTTATAAGGACACAGCAACTGCATGTTTCTGCAGCTTATTTATAAGACACTAATGGCTACTTGCTGGTTCGAGTCTGGTTTGCTTCTACTGCCTTGTGCCATGGGAGGTCTGTTTCCTACCTTCGTCCCTCTTGGACTACTTCAGAAACCTATATCTATAGCTGTGTGTGTGTGTGTGTGTGTGTGTGTGTGTGTGTGTGTGTGTGTGTGTCACAAAACACAAACCTGAACACTCAAATCTTGAGGTAGGTATCTTATAAAGCGGCGACCAGATAATATATGGTAATGTACAATAATCCTATTTCTGATGATCGGCAAATTGAAAATGCAACCAAAAAATTCTCATGCAGAGGTCCCCGAGAAGATGTCTGTGCACCCCAGTTTGAGAAACACTGGCTGGATAGAGAAACCATCTGTCCCTTTAGGGAAGACACAGATGCAGTGATCTCTTTTTCATTTCTCTGTACGGGGCTGTGAAGATTCTGAAGGGAAGGGAGAAGCCGGGGGCTGTGTAAGGGCTTTGGGAATTAGGGTTCCAGCCTGGACCGGTTAAGAGGAGAGTCGAACACTTACTTGTTTCCTTCAGCTCAGCTGAGAATCCTCTAATCGTTGCCCTGGAGGCAGAGGGAGGGGACAGGGAATTAAGCACTTGCCTTTGACAGGAGGTAGATTAGAATGACTGGAAAGACCCCAGTGCAGCAATTAAGAGTTGAAGAGCAACTAACCCAGTGCCCCAAATCAGAGGTTCTCAGCCTCTGTGCCTATTAGAGCCTCCCCAGGAGTCCTTTAAAGGAGCCCCTGCGGGGATGCCTCTGGGGGTTTGAATTAATTGGCCAGGGGTTGAGCATCCACCTTTGTAAAAGTTCCCTGGGGATTCTAAAGTGTAGCCACCGTGGCTGACCACTGTTTTAAGGGAGGCTTTTTCTATGGTATAATTACATTTAAGGCCACCTGTATTAATTTATTCAGTGTGGGGAAGAACCAGTCTTTATTGAATGCACTGTGCTATCTCTTTAATAATAATAAGTAGTATTAAGAGCTAACGTTTATTGAAAGCTTTTTATGCGCCAGTTGTTATGTGAACCACTTTACATTCTTTTAATCTTTACAACGTCTCTGTGAAATGGATATTATCGTCTCCATTTTACAAATGAGGGAACAGGCTCAGTGAGACCAAGAAATTTGCCTTAAATTATTTTAGGACAAATACATATGTAAATGGAAGTAATAACTTGCTCAAGGTCGTGTAAGAAAGGAAGACAGGATTCGAACTATGGCCTTTAGCTCTAATGCTGCCCCTGTTAATTGCTATTTCAATGAACATATTCAGCAAATATTTATTGCAGATGAACCATAAATATGCCTGACACTACGTTAGATGTTGGGGATGAGAATTTGAGCAAAGCAAAAACTCTGCCTTCTAATCTAAATAGAAAGAGAGCTCATTTCAAAACAGTGTGGTCAGTAGCATCAGAGGGACCAAATGCCCTTGTTTGCCTGGCTCTGGTTTTCACACTAAAAGTCCCACGTTCTGGGCAGCCCTTCAGTCCTGGATGAACTGGGACCGTTGGTCACCCTAGCTGTTACACGCGAGCTGGGATAAGTTTGCCTGGGACCGTGCGGGGACAGGGAGGGAGGCTATGGAGAAGAGATCAGGAAAAACTTCTTGAAAGAACTCCTGCCTTCTTTACAGAACAGTTAGGAATTTTTTAGGTGAAAAATGGAGGGGAGCAGGGTTGGGAAGCTGGGACCCCACTATGAAATTTGGTCCCTAGAGGCAGAATTCACCTTGAAGGTTTCCCGTGAGGGAGTGTTAGGCTTCTTCAGCATGTGAAAAGACCACTGGCTAGGATAGCAGGGGGGTCTTCACCTGAGGAGAGGGCAGTCGGGAGGCGAGGGAGCAGTTGGGAGGACGTTATGACACGAATATGAGACCCGAGGACAGCTGGAGGTACTGGGGCGAGGAGGGAGATGCACAAAGTTGAGGAGATTTTTTTTTTTTTAAGTGATGAGAGACCAGCATGGGAAGTATGTGGCAGAGGATGGCAGGTGCGGGACCTGGAGGAGGTGACGCATGTCACAGCCTTAGAGGAGGTGGAGGAGACAGGTCTGGAGTCAGTCCGCAGGGGTGGTCTAGGGCAGGAGGCTCGTCCCTGCGCCCAGAGGTGAGCAGGGAAACAGGTAGGCCAAGGAGGTGGAGGGGGCCGGAGTGGGGCTGGGAGGCGGCCTCAGCGGGGCATGGGTTTGGGGTTCACACTGGGGGGATGGAGAAGGGGCCATCTGGACCCATCTGAAAACTTAGCATTTCTGTGTCCTTGTCCTTCAAAAAGCTCTGCTTGGGATTCACACATGGGTTCTCACAAACGTGGAAACTGAACTCGGGCCTTCTCTGGGAGGCTGGTGACACCAGCTGTGGGAATTCACCGTGGGACAGGCATGGAGGGGATGCCTGTGGACACAGAGGGGGTGCCTCTGCTTGGAACTGCAGATCCCGAAACAAACAGAGACAACAAACAGCTGGTGTGTTTTTATCAGGCAGGCTTCACGATTGCTATTTATTTTACAAATAGCCACCCAGAGAGTGAACTGCCCCGCTCCTCACCCTCAGCCTTTGTGGAGAGAAGAATCTGTAGGCTGTTTAGTTCTGCCCAGCTGGTCGTTGCCTCTTAAAACCTTCATTCTGAGAAGAAAGTGAGTGAATGTGACTTTGATGTACATGAGACCTCCTGCAAAGGGAGCTGGACAGAGGGTCCACACTTAGCTCAGAGGTGGGGCCCTCCTCACGTGACGCACTCGAAGACTTTCTGTCCTGTTCAGAGCCCAACAACCGTTTCTCTGTGGGTGGCACATTTTGCTGCAGCGTGATTGGCTGGGAGGGCTCTGTCAGCCAATATTCTGTCATCCCGGTTGTTGGCGGGCTCTCCTGGGGGACACGCGAGACACTTTGATAGAAACTTTTCTCTTTGGCAACAGCCTGCCGTTTCCATGGCTGGACAGTACTAAGCAGCTGTGAAGTCGGCCAGCAGAGCAGAGGCCTGCCCTGGGGACGGAGGGCCCAGCACACACATCCAGCTCTGGGCTAGTCAGGCGACCTCGTGAGCGCTCCTTTTCCTAGTCTTGGAACTAGAACCACAGTCTGAGCCCTAACCTTCTTGCGTTGTGAGAATGAGTGTTAATCAACTTGGCAAAATTTTGAGTTTTTTGGTGTCAAGTCCTTTGGAAGATATATTTTAGAAACAGGTGAAATAATAAACAAAGCAAAACTTAAATGTAACGATGTTATTTTTGCAAGTTGAATAAAGTGTTGCCATTCTTAGAGATCTGCTCATTTAAATAAATAGTTCCTTCATTTGATACTGGCAGGACATTTTTAACCTAATTTTTTGGACAAGTGATAAACTCACACGGTTCAACATGAAGTGTATGAAAGGATGTAGTCATCATTCCCGCCCCTGCCCCAGCCATCAGAGTCCCTCCCCATAGGAAGGGTGACCAACAGGTCCTGGTTTTCCTGGTACCCAAAGTCCTGCATCCCAGGAAAAACCTCAGTCCCTAGCATACTGGTCCGTCCCCCTGTGTCATGGGACCAGCGTTAAGAGTTTATTGTGCATCTGTTTGGAGATAATTTTATAAGAGCAATCATAGTATTTGAAAAATCCTCACAGGTGGTGAAAGAGAGATCTCGTAAAAGCTAGAGCCTGATTCTGGGGTGTGGGGAGCCCATGCAGCGCGGCGCCCGAATCTCATTGTCTGACAACTGTATTTTGGCCTTCTCGCTGTGGATCGCGGTCCTTCCGTGAAAGAGATCTCGCTGTCAGCCTGGGGAAGAGTCACATAAACACGGCTAGTCTGCTGCCTGAGTTCCCACAGCCGTGGTTCTGGGACTCCATTATCCTTTTGTTTATAATTTATTTTCGTAGAGTTAAAAAAAGCATTTGTGTATTGGGGGCTTGGATTTCGTAAATATGCTCATTTGTCAAGTTCTCTTTTAGAGTTCCCCATGCAAGTGTAACTGACTTGGGAAAGCCCAGTTTCAGAGAAAGCATAACACTGCCCTTTATCAAGTGTGAACTGAGAGAGACATTGGAAGGCCTCTATCAGGCTAAAAATAGACCTGGAACTCGGTGTATTTTAGCTCTGGGACTTTCACAAACTGCCTGGCAAACCGGCACATCATTATTTTATGGATCAGGCACCCGTGTTCCTTTTAAATGTTCTAGCTTCGGGCTGTTTTACTTTCATGCAAAAAAAAGATGAATTATTTATAAAAATAGGCATGAATATCATATGATAATACCCTCATTTCTAGCGAGGACTCAAATGAGCTGCAGCTGCCGCTCTGTCAGCTCCCCAGGAGAGCTGAGCAGGAGCAGGTTGAAGATGGCGCTCCATCCTTCCGAGGTGCTGATGCCGAGATGCAGGATGTTCTGGGAGGATGCTCAAGTCTCCCCTCTCTGGTTCATGCTCTCTCTTATCCTGCTTCTCTCCTTCCTCCTTTCCTTCCTTTTTTCCTTTCTTTCTTCCTTCCCTCTTCCTTTCTCCTTCTTCCTCCCTCTCTTCCTTTCCTCCTTTCCTTTCTTCCTTCCTTCCTTCCTTCCTTCCTTCCTTCCTCCCTCCCTCCCTCCCTCCCTTTCTCTCTCTCCCCCTCCCTCCCTCAGTCTCTCTCTAGCAAACTTCAGGAAGCAGAGTAGGAGTTTCTAAACTCAGTTGTGGGTTGGTTTTATGGAACGATTTGTATACAAGTCATCTGACCTCTCTGAGCCTTAGTTTCTTCATCCATTAACAGAAGGTGATAATTGTGTTTTTCCCATAGGCCTGTGTGGAAGATTAAATGAGATCGGTATGTGAAGTACCTGACACTGAGTGAACACCCAATAAACACTAGCTGGTACTAAAGCCGGTCTCCCGGGAAACACATGGATGAGATGTGCATGTGGGCTGAGGAGGGACAAGAGCCAGAGGCCACGTTACCTGGGCACAGAGGGGTTGGGTAAGGTGACCCGCTCTTCCTGGTCTGTCTCAGGCTAATCTAGTTTTCTGACAGAAAGTCCGGCATCCTGGGAACCCTCTCAGACTCCGGCACGCTGGAGGGCTGGTCACGCGCCTGAGTTAGGTCGGGTTGTATTTCTCTTTCCTTCTTCCTCTTGTCTCAGCCAGAGATTGAATTTTAAACAAGTGATGTACTTTGAGAGCAGTTTAGAAGTTTACTCTTCCCATAGACGTGATGGCAGTGGCATCTGTGGTCCAGTGATGGAGGAGGCAGCGGTGATGGCAGAGTCCGTAGAACATCCGCTGGACGGTGCCACTGCTCAGTAGCTTCCCCGTGGAACCCGTGCTGGGCTTTGCTTTGGCTTTGGTTCCGGGCGTCCAGCCAGACTCAGCCGCCCTTTTCCTGCCTGTTGGAACGGGAGTTACAGCCTGTGCAACGCCCATGTCTTCCTTCCCCCCGCTCAGACAGAACCTGCCCTCTCCTCTAGTTCTCCTCAGAGGGCTGCCCACACCCTCGCCCCGCAGCAGGTCCGGTGCAGTCAGTGCCCGGCATTCCCCTCCTGGGCCAGCACGCGAGGTGGACCTGTCACGCCCAGCGATGGGCTGTAGTCCACGGCTGGAAGAAGGTGTTTTCCTCTCCCCTGCTGTACGTGAACAAGGATGCTTGCCCATGGTGAGATCTAGAACCACATCAATGAGCTTCTGTACTCCTTCATCAAAATCCACTTATTTATCTTCACTCGAAATAGATCTTTTACTCACACGCTATTTGTAACATTGTGCATTGGCCATTTGGGAAGATTTGCTGACTTATGCAGATCTTCCATATTTTGACACATTTTATTGTATAATATTCAAACCCTACACTTTTAAGTATTACCACCACACTCATCAGAAAAGTCTTGAAGTCTTGGAAAGCGGTCCAGCTCATGACAGAAAGCATCCAGATTGACAAGTTGTCTAAAAATTCAGATGTTTGCCTTAAGGATCTGAATTTTTCCATTGGCTAATGCTGTCCGCTGTTATCCTTGAGGTGACAGGCTCATTTGGTTCATTTTTGAGATGCCTACCAAAGACCAGGTCTGAAGTTTGTCAGGCATTCATCTGATTGAAAATGGTATTCCATGAAAAAAGTGGAAAGTTCAGTGTGTGACTCTAAGGATTGCACGTGTGCTTTTTCTCGTGACAGGTATCACGCAGCAATGTGACTTATTCATACTTCCCATTTCATCATATAAAATATTAAAATAATCTGTTCTCGAGGGTCAAGATTTAATGATTTCGTGGCTGTATCTGTGACATTCTAAAGTGAAACTGGCTCTGGTTCCTTTTTCCTGTAGTGCACAGTCAAAAAATAGTTGTTATGAGTATAGGCTATCTTGATGGACGCTAAGGTACCATCCGATTTCATCACCATCGCTTTGGCACCGTCAGTGTCAATGTGAACTCAGTGAAGATGCCAAGCAGTATCGTAGTACGATGGAATTTGTTTTGACTTTGTGGGTTTTCTGAAAGGATCTCAGGGGCCCCAGGAGTCCACAGATCACACTTTGAGAACTTCTGCTCCAGTTTACAGTTGATTCTAGAAGCAACTCAGTACGCTTCCGATAATCTCCCTTTTTCTGAAATCAGCCAGTTGATTTCTGTTGCCTGTCATCCATGTTCCATGTTAAAAAATGTCACTGTTCATGGTTGAATTAAAATGTTCAAGGAACTCTAGGGGAAATTTATAAGTAAGTCCTTTGTTGTGATGATTTGCACAGGGAATAATCAAGAAGGATGAAAGATTCTAAAGTTTCACTTTTCTAAAAAAATTTATTATTTATGCTTTCTACATTCTTGGTGTTAAGTTAGTGTTATATAATCAGACAAATCTGTGCCAGTCCATGAATTGTGGTGAAATAAGAATAAAGGCATTAATATTTTCTTCCTTTTCATGGATGCTTCCAGTGACTGACATATTGAGCTAAATATTATTGTCCTCATCTTAGACATTAAAAAAAAAAATGCTTGGATTTGGCCACTTAGCTTTCAAACCTCTCATCCTGGTTCAGAGGCTCCAGAGCTCAGTACCTCTTTGCATTACCATGCCAGAGTTTCCGATAAGAACAAACATCTGAACCTGCGGTGTCCGAGGTTTATGCCTTAGGGGGCCGTGCTACAGAATCATGGATGTCAGAGCTGGTTCTTTAAGGAATTTCTTTATAAATGCGATCATGATGATATGATGGTGCTGGCTCTGTACCAAAGCAACATTTTTTGACATCCTATAAAGTGGGATTTTAGAATTGGAAGAGACTTGAATCCTGTGATCTGTCCAAATTTTTTACCACTGGAGCATGCTGGAATAGTCAGTGTGCATTTCAGATAGTACTTCTTGGGTGCTGACTTCTGATAACCTAATTATTGTTCATCCCATGAAATCAAAATATAACACATACAGCAGCAGGCATCGTCTTTAATGGCCTGAATAATCTCCCCTTGCTGATATTCACACTCTTGTGCAATCCCTCCTTTTGTATGTGATTAAGATCTGTGATTTGCCAACAGATTATAATGAAGGTATTGGCATGTCACTTCTGTGATGGGGTCTCATAAGATAGTAACTTCTGTCTTGCTAGCAGATTCTCTTTTTTTTGCCTTCTAGAGTTGCACCTTTTAATGAGGCCAGCTGCCATGTTGGACAAACCCACACGATAAGGAACTGAGTGTAACCTGTGGCCAACAGCCATTGGAGAACTGAGGCTCGCAGTCCAAGAGCCCATGAAGAGCTGAATCTGGCCAACAACCACTGATTGCGCTTACAAGCAGGTCCTTCCCCACTCCAGCCTTCAGGTGAGGCCCCAGCCCCAGCTGGTGCCTTGACTGTACCTTTCTGAGAGATCCTAAAGTAGAGGATGCAGTTAAGTTATGCTCAGAGTGCTGACCCACACAAATCGTGAGATAATACATGTTTGCTGTTTTAAGCTGTGAGGTTTTGGGGAAGTTTGTTAGGCAGCAGTAGCTAACTAAGGTGCTCTACTCTGTTTATCTGTTCCTTTCTCTAGCAAGTCCAGGAGTGAGGCATTTGAGGTCAAAGTGTCCTTGGCATGTGCCAGGACCTCTCCTCTGGGGGAAAGGTGGGACCAGAGGCCCCGAGCGTACATAATTCCTGGTGCTCCAGGAAAGCCCTCTGTGTCCTCCCTCCAGGCAGCCCACTTCACTCCAGTCTTCTGTTTCTCCATCTGATGTGGGGATTTACCTCCAGGTCTGGGTCTTGGATTCTTAGTCTGGCCCAATCTGGTTACTGGGAGCTGGCTTTCTGGGTCCTAAATCAGCTGTTAAATGAGAATAACAGAAATACCTGGCCCTAAGAGGGTCGTGGGATTAAATTAAATGAAATGTAAATTGCTTGGAGCGCGCACAGAGGTAACCTGATCGTTATCACTTCTTCAGGGGGTTCCTGGTGCTCTGGGGAGTTGGGGCTCCCGAAGAGCTGACCGCAGCCCGCACGGGCCGGTGGCCTGGCCTGCCCCGCCCACCTGGGGCCGCGGCGGGTCGAATGACTCCGTGCAACGTGTTGGCGGCGGCGCGGGCTCTTCCGGGCGCTGCAGTTTCCTGCCAAGCACAGCGCAGCCGCCTGGGCCGCGGGATCCCCGGTGCAGGCCTCCGCGCGCGTGCGGGACCCGGGCTCAGCCGCGCGCCCGCCCTGCCCTGCTGCCCGCCCGCACCATGCACGCTGCGCCGCTGCTGCCGCTGCTGCTGCTGCTCGCGCTCCTGGCCGTGCCCGCCGCCCGCGCCCGCCGCGCCCAGTCCGCCGCGGCGCCGCAGCCCGAGCGCGCTCTGCCCGGCCCGGGGCCCGGGAACAGCACCCGGACCGAGCCCGGGGAGGCGGCTGCAGGCGGCGGCAACTCCAGCAGCGACGACGCCCTGGTGACGCGCATCTCCAGCCTGCTCCGCGACCTGCCCACCCTGAAGGCGGCCGTGATCGTGGCGTGCGCCTTCTCGTTTCTGCTCATCGCCTGCCTGCTGCTGCGCGTCTTCAGGTGGGTCCGGCTGCCCCTCTCCTTCCCCTGCGGGTCCACTCGGACCACCAGTCTCTGCCGCCGCGCGCCCGCGCCACCTGCGCGCACAGATGCTCTGGGCGCAGGCTCTGCTCCGACTCCGGGCCTCGGCGCTCCGGGTAGCCTGGTGGCTCCTGACCCAGTGCCCAAGGGGTGCGCTCGCCAGGTTTCCCCGGTAGC
Source organism: Macroglossus sobrinus (assembly GCA_004027375.1). Classification (NCBI taxonomy): domain Eukaryota; kingdom Metazoa; phylum Chordata; class Mammalia; order Chiroptera; family Pteropodidae; genus Macroglossus; species Macroglossus sobrinus. Next base: position 29,670 of record PVKZ01002336.1, on the reverse strand, counting down.
ATTTTAGGAGTTTTCTTCCTCTTCTACTTACAAAATTAATATTGGATTCCCCTCAACTCTCTGTTAATGGGTGACATTAACAAAAGCGCTCTGAATTTTGATGCCCCCATAGGGAATTTATTTTTACACCCATTTCACAGATGGGGAACAGATTTCTGGTGAGGCACAGTGGCTTATGTAAGTAAACTCAGTGGTGGAGGTAGAATTTGAACGCGGTTCTGTCTGACTCTAATCTTAACCAGCTCCCTCCCTTCTGTCTGAGGCTCCCTCACACCCAACCTTCCTTTTTTAGCCCCCGCCCCCACCTCGTGCTGCCAGGAAGAGAAGCAGTATCTAGCATGTGGGGATGTCCCCAGGATGCCTGTTGGAGGTGTGCTGTGGATTGGGGCTGGGGTCCAGGATGCTTGCTGACTTTTGGTGGCCCCAGTTAGTGGAGGACACAGACAGCCCTCCTACACCCCTGCCTGAGCTGACCCTGTGACCTTTCCAGGGACACGAGGGATCTTGCAGAAGCTTTTGTTCAAGTTCAGGGAGAAAGTGTCTGGGAGATCAGGAAGGATGCTGGGGTCCCTGGAGTCGTGAGACGGGGAGAGCTACAGTGGATACAAGGAAGATACGTTCCCCTAATGCCTGGGAAATCCTGTTTCTGCAGGAAGTGAACCCAACGTGTCCTGTTTGTCAGGTGGTCCTCCAGGAAGTGTGTGTGAACACACACAGTGTACTTGGGTGTTTGATCAGCTGTTGGAGGTATGGGGCCAAGGGTTTGCTCTCCCTGGGGGAGCATTTTCAGTGGCAGGAGCAGAAACCAGCCCTGGAAGGCAGGGTGGGACACTACGGGAAGATTTGCTGCTGTTGCTGTGTGGTTGAGTCAGGGTGTTTCCTTGTGGGTCTGTAGGATTAAATGCCAGGAGACCCGAGAAAATGGAGAAGGGGGAAGTGTGGTCCCCTTTCACCCTACCGTCTCCTGCTCTGGCCACGTTGTTCCTCACGGTGCTAGTCCCCTTGATGTGGGAATTGAATTGTCCCCCTCTTCAGCCCAGTCTTCGCATTGCCCTCGCCCTCTGCCTGCAGACTTCAATGGCTCCCTGTGGCCATTGCTAGACATGGCATTCAGCATCCTACAGACCAGCCCCATCTTACAGCCATCAGCCAGCCCTCTGGAGCGTTCTGTCTCTTGCACTTTTCTTACTTTACGTGGTGCTGGCTTATGCTTTCCTGCCCCTGGGCTGGTTCTTGCTTCACACCTGCCAAGACTGCATGCAGTCACCAAGGTCCAGTTGCCATGCTCCTTCCTCTGGGTGGTTTTCCTGGACATCGGAGTGAGGTTCTAGGGCTTCCTTTCTGGCCCCCTGCCACCCTAGCCTCTGCGTTCTCCCTACAGCCCTCATGCTGTGATGGGTGGTGGCGGGGTTTAGTGCTCCATTACGACGCAGCAGACAGCCCTGGAGGGCGGGGATAGCCTGTTCATCCCAGGGTCACCGTGTCTGACCCTGGCCTGGCATTCATTGGATGCTCCATCATCCTTTGCTGACTCCTGGTTGTTCAGTTGCAGTGACCATGGATGCCTAGGGCAGCTCTGGGCCCGGACGTTTGAAGCATTTAGCTCAAAATAGGCTGCTGAGCCCACAAGGCGGTGTACTTTTTAAGAAGGCATTTGAACTATTTTGCCAGTCTGCTCCTTATTATCCAGGAGCGGGGGAGAAAAGCAAGCAGCATGCGGCCAGATGTGAGGGTCCTGAGCCGTGCGATTGAGTGGGAGAGCCAGCACTCAGGCCTGGCAGGGATGGGTCCTTGTGGGCCTGGGCGTGGTGTGTTGGGAGAAGGTTCTGACTTTATAGAGAAGCCTGTCATGGATTTGATCTGCCTCCTCCTCCTGGGAAGGCTTGTCTTGTCGGGTGAGTTTTCAGTGAACAGCTGCCACCTTGGTTTCTGATGGAGACAGGAACTTAGGCATTTTGCAGCTGAGAAAGGCCTGAATGGTACACAGTTCCTATGTGTTCCTTGGCAGAGGAGAAAGTTGCATCTCCGGGTCTGGAGTGTGTCATCCACTCGATTCTAGAACATTCTATAAGTGGCTGAGGCAGCTCCATCTCACTGCTCTGCAGTGTGTGCTGTGACCTTTCCTCTTTACATGGTCCTCTGGGTTCCCGCAGGTGGACAGCCATCGTACCTTCCCCCTCTCCCAGCCCCTTAGCGGGCAGTCGCCACGTCCTGGCCATTCCACGCTGCAGTTACCCTAAGGCTATCTCAGTTGCGCCCACAACCTTTTCCCCCTTCAGAGCTTCTCCACCTGCCCGCTTTCTGCTCCCCCTGACTCCCTGCCTTATCTCTGAGCAACAGCAATAGCCTTCAGGCTGGTGCTCCTGCCGCCAGCCTGTTCCTGCTGCCGCCACCATCCCTCCTCTGGTCTCCTCCTCCTCTGCCCACACATCCCCACCAGGCCAGGCTGGCTGTCCACGACCAGGGCCTCGCCTCCTCCAGCCCCAGTCTCGGCTCTGCCCGCTGCTGCACTCCTGCTGGACGTCAGGGGTTCCCCGGAGGTGTCGCATGGCCTCAGGCCTGCATGTCTCGCCCCAGTGTGACCCTCTGCCTGGAGTCGCCTTCATTACCAAGGTCACACTGCCAGCTGCTTGCTGTTTGCCCTCCTGTATCACCTCCGCCGAGAAGCCACGCCCGCCAGGGGCCCTCAGTCCTCCCAGAGCACATGGAATTCTGAATTTCTTATGTGAAGTCAAGGATGCCATGGAACATGTCCTTTGCCATACCAGGCTGAGGGCTCCCGAGAGCAAGGCTGGGCCTTAATCATTTGTGTCTCTCAAATACCTCCTGTGGCTCCAAGCACAAGCTGGCATCTAATAAAGCTATTCCTGGCAGATGAATGTTGAACTTCTAGGTAGTTTACATTGCTGATGCTTCTCAGAATGTCCTCTGTGACTAGATGCACTGCTGATGCCGGCAACCTGTGAGGTCGGGATTTGTTTGGATGGTAGGCCTCCATCTTCTTAACAATGCAGATAAGGGAAGAAGAGTGTAGTATTATTGCTTATAAAGTGTTGGTCCTGGCCCATTTGTTTTCCCTGAAGTAGTCTCTTTCCCAGACAACAGAAAAAATGTGGATCCAAGGAAATTGTTAAAATTAGAAACAATGATTGTGTATCGAAGTGAAAAAAACATATATGTGTATGTGTATATATATATATACCTTTAACCAAGCAATTCCATTCCTAAGGTACACACATTTTTCACTGTGATAATATCCTTTGCTTCTGATTTGATTAATTAGAAGAGGAGGCAAAGATGCATGAGCGATGAAGTTCAGAGCACTCTGTTTGACAGTGGAAAGGTTTAAATAACCTAAGTATCCAACGATTGGGCGCTGGTTAGTTCTGGTAATCCTTACAGTGGAATACATGCAGCTGTTAAAAAGAATGATGCTGCTAAAATACTGTATATTGTTGAGTGAGACAGATGACAAAACAGCATGTTTAGTATGAGCTCATTTAAGTAAATAAATAATGTAGATATGAATGTGCAAAGAAATTGTGTGTGTGTCTGTGTGTGTGTACATATGTGAATGTGGGTGATTATGTGTTTATTACTCATGATATATTTCTACATTGTCTGAATTTCCTTACAGTGGACATCTGTTTATCATTTCTCTCCCTGTCTGTACACTCAGCTCCTTGCTGCATCCTCAAACATGTTTTCTTAAGGACTTGTATAAGCACATCTGGGTGGACATCTAGGAATAGACTTTCTGGATCCAGGGGTACACACACTTGACTTCCTTGAGTATGTACCAGTTTACCCTCCCACCTGCAGTGCTTGTGGGTTCTCAGATCTTCCCATCATATCCGACATATCATCAGACTTTCCATTGTTTTCCACTCAAATGGGTGTAATTCGGTACTCATTGCTTTGTGTGGTGTGTGTGTGTGTGTGTGTGTGTGTGTGTGTGTGTGTGTGTGTGTGTTGCACGTGCGGTTTGCTCCACTCACAATGGAGCCATTCCCCCTATGTCACTTGGCATGTTTGTGGGAGCTGGAAGGAGATTAATACAAAGGCTGTGTCTAGGAAGTAGAAAACTTCGATCCATCCAGTGTTTACTGTGGGGGGCATCTGCTGGGATTGCAAGGATTCAGGGATCACACGCACAAGCCACTGGCCATTGTTCTCAGTTCCTTTTGCCCACCCCTCATGCTATCTTAGGTCATCTTCGGGGTCTGTGGGGATTGACTTTGCTCTCTGGTGTCTGATGAAGAAGGTGGAGACAAGTCAGAAACTCTGACTTGAAACTATGGTTTTCCTTTCCTCCTGAGCGTCCTGTGCCCGTCTGGGGAGGCCCCCTGCTCCACACTCAGGCTGCCTTTCTCCCAGATCTGTTGGCTGCATGCCTGGCCACGTCTTACTTCAAAAGCTCTGTGAAATCCTCTTATCTGAAAGGAGGATTGTTTTGATAATTCCGGGGGATGGGGAAGAAGATGAATTCTAGGTGATGTGCCATCACGCAGCTCTCACACTTGCATCAGTGGCAGAGGTGCATGCCACTGTGTCCTGAAGATGTTGGGACCAGAGAACCTGGATTACTTTACTTGCCAGGTCTTTGGAAAGGAAGGAAAACTTCCTGCTTAGCCTGGTATCCCCAAATTTCCCATCATCTGTGTACAGACGTTTGTAATAAGAATAAAAGTTACAAGAAAATATGATGAAGTCCTAGTTTTAGAATTTGGGGAAAGTTAACCATTCAGAAAAAAAGCCCTGAGAATTGTAATTGCACTCTTCAGGGTTACCTGGCCCATGCTGTGTGATCCTGTGTGAAGCGTGAGCCCCACTGGGCACACTGTGCACTATGTGCTGGATGTGGCTGTCGGGGTCAGTCGACACGGTACCACTTTGTTACTCCCGAGGGGAGAGAGGCAGCTCAGCTGTATGAGAATGGCGGGCACCTTACGCTCGTGATTGAGCTGCTGGAGATCAGATATAAGGAAGGCCTCAGTCGACCTTGCGTATCCTTCCATCTCTCTGGGAGCATGATTTTCAGCTGAATTATTTAATGTCACTCATGCTTGGCACTCATGACCAAATCCACCATGGCCAGGAAATTGAGTCAGAGGTTGTAAACTGATGGCCTGCTGATAAGTTTTTCTCTTTTGTTTTGTTCTGTACAGTGCTTTTAACAACTGAGATAGTTGAGAACACTTGAATATTGAGAATCTTCCTATCAAAATCTAGATCTTCCGCTTTCCTGGAGATGCAGGGCCTCTGTTCCATGTGACAATAATGGGCAGGAGCTGAGTGGCTGCTGTCCCATCTCCGGGTCTGAGCACCGCTCACATGTCGTGTCTCCGTGACTTGAAGACAGAGTGTTGGCTGCCAGATGGCCAGATAGCACTGCGTGCGTTCTGGTGCTTATGTCACACCGGGCCTGCTTCCCTGGGTCTCTGCGCTTGTGGGGCTCTGGGGCATTTGAGCCTTTGATGTGGCGTTGTGAACCACTGTGCTTGACCGCTGCTGGTTCCGGAACGAGAGGCCCTGGCACGGTGGGGCGGAGGCAGCCCCAGGACCAGTCCCATCTGAGGGCCCTTGAGCACCTGTGTGCAGCAAGGCTTGGCCAGAGCTGCGTCAGAGCCGGGAGGAAGATAAGATGCTTAGTCTCCTGTGGCTGGGTGTGTGTCTCAAGTGCCTCTCTGGAGCAGAGGGAAATGAGATTCACATGGCCTCGGGGTTTGCCTCTTGTGGCTTGTTGACACTGCTTTAAAAGGCAACTGTCGGGTGGGTGCAGGGACCCTGCCCAAGGTAGGAAAGGGAGTAAGGCCAGTACTCAGACAGTTCCCTGGCTGCCTGCCATCGTGGTAGGCAGTGGTGGCTTTGCCACCTGAGCCCAGGGGACACACCTGGAAAGCGAGCTGTGGAGCCCTGTTTGAACACTTTCTGTCTGTCTTCTTTGGTTTTCTGGAAGGCTGTTAAGTCTTATATTCTGGGGAAGGAGGTCAGAGGTTAAAATGGGGAGGCCTGCGACCCGAGGGCCTCGGGGCAGGGGCCGTCCTGTCTAATCACAGCAGCTGCCCCAACACTTCATTTTCATCTTTTTTCTTAATGTTTCTAAGTGTCGAGGTGACACATACTCTGTGACAGTTTGTGTGGTTTTGGCTGGAAGCCGGTCCTTGAGTGCAGCACTGCTCAGTGGGCTTGGGAGTGAAAACAGCAGAGGTGGAGGGAGGGTTCAAGTGGCCTCCTCTGGCTCCTCAAGCCCCGGATGGGAAGAGACAAAGCCACACCAAGGAGTTGACGTGCGGCCTCGGGGCAGAATGGGGACAAGGAGAAGGGTCTCCTGCCCCACAGGAAGGCCATCAAGTGGACTTGCACTTAGTCCATATAAAATTTTACTCTAATGACTTTGAGTTTTGTTCGTTTGTTTTAAAAATAGGTTATATGTTCACATGACTTGAAATTCACGAGGAGCCCAAGTGTGTAGTGAACAGGCTTGTCCCTCAGCCACCCAGCTCCTTCTCTGCGTGCTGTCAGTGTGCTGTGACTCCCTCCAGAGGGATTTTATACGCTCAGACACAAACAAGTGTAATATATACACATATGTATGTTAATATATAGCTTTCCTCGTTTTTATAGCAGCTTTATATCACGATATAATTCACAAACCGTATAGTCCGCCCATTTAAAATGTCCAGTTTTTATTTCACAGTTGTGTGCTGTCACCCCAGCCAGTTTTCAGAGTTTTTCGCCACCGCAGAAAGAAACCCTGAGCCCGCTGGCAGTCACTGCCATTTCCCTCCCCACCGCGAGCCTTGGGCAAACACTAACTGGGAGCTGTTCCCCTTCGTAACTTCTCTTTTCCAGAATTTCCCTGGCTATTGTTGCTACCCGCCTCCCCACTCTCTGAACTTCGGAATCAACTGTCTGGATTCCCCAACAAAAATCTGTCAGTATCTACGAGGTCTCATTAACGTGTAGGTTCATTCAGGAGCCCTGGCATCATCACGGGGTTGAGGCTTCGTGGTCCAAGGCACAGGGTTGCTGGCGCTCCTCGCTTGCTTTTGCGGTAGCAGGGCTGGCGGGCATCCAGGAGAATGCGCACTCGCACGTCTGGCCGCCCGAGCTGAGGGTGGGATGCCAGGTGTCTGCGGCGGTTTCTCACCTTCTTGCTGGAGTATGCGGAGCTCGGATTCTGGTCTGTGGTAGGTCCGGATTCGGGGTCCGCTTCCGGGCAGGTCGCTCTGCGCCTCCTGGTTCTATGTCCCTGGCCACACGATGCCCACTGGCTGGACGCTGGAGGCTGGGGTGCAACCATGCGTGCAGTGCCAGGCACTGTGGTGGCTGCCGTTACTGTCACCCCAGGGCAGCGATGGTGCGGGAGGGGTGGGTCACACGTAGACGGTGCCCTGGAGCAGGGGCAGTGCCTAGAAATAGAGACCACAGGAGTCCCACAAGGGGAACCGGGCCTGGCTGGGCTGTCCCACAAGGAAGGCCTAGTGGGGAGAGGGGAAGCTGTGGCCCCGTGGAGCTGCGGGCAGGGGGCTCATGTGCATCTGTCGCCGGAGCCCTGCCTAACCTGGCAGGGATCACAGATGGGTGTGAGATTAAGGTTTAGGGTAGCTGACTTGCCCAGAGGCACAGAGACAGAGGAATTGCAGCGATATGGAAACCTCAGTCTCTGGACGTGCCATCTGTGGACCTGCCCACCACACCGCGGTATCAAACTCACAATGGCGAACCAGCCCGTACAGGCTTGTTTAGTTTTGTTGCTCTTCTCAGGAGGCAGGGAAGGAAGGCCCCTCCCAGCCTGGTCAGCTGAGCTAGGCTCCCTCGGCCAGCCCGCGTTTGCATAAGTCAGCCTGCCGGCTGCTGGGACCTGCTGCTGACCAGCTGTTGCAGGGCCTTCGGTAAACACGCCCTCCGGCTACAGGATGAGGTTGCAGAGCACAAGAATTTGAACGTCTCCTACATCTTGTTAGAAATGTGTTTTGGCCCCAGTGGAAGGATCCTTTGTCTCTTCTAGAACTTCCCTGGTCTCACAGCATGGACATTTACTTAAAGCCACCACACGCCACCTCTTTGTCGAGGCCGCCTGGTTTAATGGGACCTTGTTGCAGCAAGGGGGCCAAGCTGCTGAGACTGGGCCAGGCATGCCTTTGATTTGTCTTCGAATCTCCTTCGTTGGCAGGAAGCGCTGTGCCCAGTAGTTTCCGAGAGCTGCTCTCCTGCACCCCTCCACCCACCCCGTACCCCTGTGCAGCTGAGGGAACAGGCCCGTACGTAGAACAACTGGGTCGTGAACCCAAGTGTGACTCCAGACCCGGGCTCTTTCCGGACCAGTTGCTTCTTCCTCAGGCAGCGTGTGTGTCTCAGTGAGGTGAGAGCTCTGTCCACGAGACTGGCCCACTGCCCCCTGGAGAGGCTCAGGTGACCATGTAGCCTTTGCCTTTTCCACAGTCCAGGGTAAACAGCCCTGTGACTTGGAGCCACCAGGATGCGTGTCTTCTTGGAAAACCTGTTTGCGGGTAGCCCTAAACAAAAACGTTTATATCGTCACTAAGGCGTTTTTGTTCGTGTGGTTCCTTGTTTGTAGAGCAGAGCCGAGTCCAGGGGTTTTAAAGGGTTTGAGGAAATGGGAAGCTTACATGTGAAAGGTTTACTATTAAAATGTGGAAAAAACCCAAGCGGGTGTTTATTCCTGCAGCCGTGGTTCCAGCCCGTGCTGTGCCTGCCGCCATTCTTCGAGACCCCGTGCCTGCGAGGTTTCTTCAGGTTGCACGTGACTGAAGACTCGGCCGAAACCTGCTCTGTTGAAAAAAAGAGTAGCTTTGACGTTAACTGGGGGCTGGCTTCAGAGGAGATTTGGGACGTGGTCTCTCTCCCTCTCTTCGGGCGTCCACGAGCGCTTTCTAGGTCCTGGGTTCACGGACATCTCCTTTTTGATGGTCCAGATGCTTGTTGGGATGTGTGGGGGATGGGTGCCCAGGCACGTGGTACAGTCAACAGGAGGGCAAGTGCCAGCCCTTCGTATCGCCGGGTGCCCGGTCCGAGTAGCTGTGAGTCATCGGGTAGAGAGAGAGCTGTTTTCCCGAGAAAGGTGTGGTGTGCGGGTCCGTGTGGAGGGGAGTGTGACTCTAGTCTGAGGGCACAGAGGTGCGTGGTTTCCTTCTGGCTTTGTCTTGGGTGCTTTGTTTCATTGGGAGCCATTTCTGGGCTTAAATGTCCCCCATCCAGTACTGGCGTTGGGGTTTGTCAGGGATTATAAATCATATGCGGCAAGATGCAAGGATTTATTTTACTCATTTGGGGGAGGTTGGTGAGAAGGGGAGACTCTGTTGATGGAGAGAATGTGGGAACAATGGTGTTTATGAGGTGAGCGTTTACACTCCCGCACAAAGCCTGTTTCCAGAATGCCACTGTCCCAGGGCCCCGGGGCTGGTGACCGCCTGTGCCCCTCATCTCTTCCACTGGGCTTGGCGTCGGCACTGTGCCCCACCCCATGTTCAAACACCAAGCAGTCTCACACCCATGCCTGTGCGTGCGTGTTTGTGTGTGTGTGTGTGTGTGCACGCATGTGTGCATGCCAGTGATGACCGCAGGGAGGACACGTTACTCTGTGATGAGACTTGGGGATCATCAGGCTATACAGCTGGTTTCTTCCTCTCTCCCAGTCTCTACCACGAGGAATAGGTCCCACAGGTGGTACACGTCGCCATATGCCAAAGGATACAGGTAAATAGACATATCTTCTATATAAATGACACTTCCATAAGTCATATTTTTGGTATGTCGTACTAGGTAAAACAAGAACAAGTTGATGTTGTTAAGAAACTGTTAGAAAACCTTGAAAGTGAACTTGTGTTTTCATTTTGTTGCCAACTTACAAAGTTTCTGTATGCTAAGGACACAGAGCTCTCACACGTGTCTTTGATGTGGCCTCCACTGGGAGCAGCTTACACTCTGTAGGAAGAAGGTTGAGAGACTATCATTCTTCAATGCCCTATTTATGATTTTTTGAGTTGGCTGGCTTCTCGTAGATAACATCTAATATACTTACCAAGGAGCAGCACCAGAGAAGATAAGGCATTTGGGAAAGAGTTCAAGATAGTGGAGAAATAAATGCAAAGAGCGTCGGTAGTCCTAATAACACTCGTAGTCTCGGTGGCCTCATGAATGTCCAGCCCTGATAAGTGTAGCGTCCTTCACGCAGAGAGACTGACACCAGAAGCTGAAGGCCTTGTCTCAGCACTTTCCTCGTGGCCCACGGTGACCCTCTCTTATGTCAGAGGTAAAAGCTTAGTGTTATAACTCAGTATCCTCATGAGTCCTCATAATGGATGCAACATGGGCTCATTTTTACAAGTCCTGGTCATGTGAGAGAGGCTACAGCACTTCGATTTGTTTATTATTCTTGCTAACAGTCATTTTTGCCGAGAGCCTTCTGTCTGTAGGCTTGTTAAACGCATCATTTCATTTAATCCTCTCTCGCCTGTGAGGGACAAATGTTATTCTTATTCCATTTTATTTACGAGGAGACTGAGCCTTTGGGAGATTAACTCACTTGCCCATGACCACACAGGTAGAGAGTGGCCAGTTCCTGACCCAGATCCCACCTGGTCGGGCTGTAGGGCAGTGTTCCCAATCCAGCTGTGCTGCCTGTGCCTGGAGCAGTGACCGTCCAGCACGACAGGGCCAGGACAGGGCCGAGGGCCGAGGGGTGGGGGCTGAGGGAATGGGTGTGTCATGTCTCTGCTGGGTCCTGTCCTCACTGAACATTTCATCTTTGCTCGTCATGGATTTTCTTAGCATTAATTTTAAAATACTGCATTTGGGTTTTACTTATCTTGACCACTGGGTTTTCCAGTGCTCAGGGCAGGTATACTCACCTCTGCTTCATGGTGAGGACCACGAGGATTAGCAAGGTCAGGAACCTTCCTTGAGGTCCCATGGCTGGGAAGTGGAGGAGCTGGGGGGTCTGCCAGGTCTCCGGGGACCCCGGCTGGGGGCAGCAGCATGGCTTGCCTCAGTGGGGATTGTGGAATTTATAGGAATGTGCATTCCGTCTTCCAGGTCGGGGAAGAGGTTGAAGAAGACACGAAAGTATGATATCATCACCACTCCGGCCGAGCGAGTGGAAATGGCCCCGCTGAATGACGAGGATGACGAGGACGAGGACTCCACAGTGTTCGACATCAAATACAGGTGCGGGTGGGCACAGCAGCTGCTCCTGGGCCCCAGGGCTTGGGACACATGTATGTACACACACAACTCATTTTCTTTAGCTAGTCGTCTGTCAGTGGACACTGAAGTTTCCATGTCTTGGCTATTGTGACTAATGCTGCAATGAAAATGGGGATGCAGATACCACTTCAGTATAGTGATTTCGTTTCCAAAGGCAAATGAATAAATTGAATCATCCTGTAGGTGTTAAGGTAACAGATGATACTTTTGTTTTTGAGAGTCCAGCTTTTCTCCCTGGTCAGTTGCAAGCACAAAAGCAGGTAAGAGACCGGCCTCAAAGCGTGCTCTGGAACGTTCTCTTTGGCCACTTCAGTAGCAGACACTGCACCTCTGACAGCAGCGTGGAGCTCTCCACACGTGGTAACTGTGAATTCGGGAATCACCGTGGGCCCGGGGCACCTCCGTGTCTCTCTTCCACCCCTACTCTAGGCAGAAACGCAGGACCCAGCCACTCTGCTTGCATTAGTCCCCCACCCCAGATCGTCCGCTGCACTGGAACCCCAAGTCCTGCAAGGACGATCTCCACACCCGGGTTTCCGCTCTGGGGCTGCCAGCTTCTCTCTGCTGTCACTTTGGGGACAGCTTTTCCAGCCAGCCATCATCACGTGGTTGAGACCTTGTCTCTAGTACCTGTTTTAAAATGTCATTTTAAAAATTTAATTATTTTAAAATATTGATTTTTTAAAATACAACAACCTTGCTAAACTATTATTCTAGTGGTATAACTGGGGATGTTTTGGGTTTTCTGCATTGATGTATCATCTTAGACTAATAAGAGTTTTCCCTTCTCCAAGTCCTTCGACATTTTATCACTTTTTTTTTTTTTTAGCTTTTCATACTCATTTTAGGCCCCTAAGTCATTGTTAAATGGAAGTGATGATAACAGGCATCCTGTCTTGTTCTTGATGTTATAGGGTATTGCTTTTACCATTGACCACTAAGAGCAGTGTTGGCTATGGGGTTTTGTGGAACTTTTTTCCCCTCTCTTCGTAGTTTGCTAATGCCAAATTTTATTAAATGCCTTTTCTAGCTCTATTGAGATCATGCTTTTTCCTTTAATCTGTTAGGGTGGCGAAATTATATTCATTGCTTTCTCTAATATTAAGCCAACTTTGCATTCCTGAGATAAAATGAGCCAGGTCATGGCCGTGTTGTCTTTTTACACACGTCGCTGCATTCCGTTTGCAGATACTTCATTCCGGACTTCTTTGTTTCTCTTAGTCACTGATAGTGATTTGTCGTTTTCCCACTTTGTAATGTCCTTGTTAGGCTTTGATAAAAGTTTGACTAGTCTCATAAAACAAGTCAGGGTGTTTATTTCCCTTTTCTTTGAAATACTTTGTATCACATTAGAATTGTTTCCTGAACGTTTAGTAGAATGTGCCAAAAACTGGCTGGGAATAGCCTGATGCTCTCTTTGTGCAAAGGTTTTTTAAAAAATTATTGATGTTTGATTATTTGAGTAGTTATAGGACTATTTAGTTTTATTTCTTCTTGGGTCAGTTTTGAAGGGCTGTATTTTTCCAGGATCTTGTCCATTTCATCTAAGTTTTCAAATGTGTTGCTCTCCGGTTCAGCATCCTCTGATTATCTTTTTCATCTTTGTAACACGTGTAGTCATGGTCCCTTTTTATCCTTAGTATTGCCTATGTTCGCTTTTTCTCCTTTTTCTTGATCCATCTTTCTGGAAGTTGTCAACTTTATTTGTCTACACAAAGAATTAACTTTTGGCTTCTGTGAATCCTCTTTTTTATATTAACATTTTCAATTTTATTTGATTTCTGCTTCTCTTCCTTAAGCTTTCTCTGGGTATGTTCTGTTTTTCTAACTTCTACTGATTATTTAGCATGTTCATTTTCAGCCCTTCTTTCTTGGAATAGGGGTTTATTCTGCACCTTTATTTACTCCGGTGCCTCCCACAGGCTTCCCTCATCATTGCCAGGCCCTTACCCGCCTCCCTGTTTGTTGGGAAGGACTGGACTTCACGTAGCTCATGTCAGAGGCCTGTGCTGTTTGTGCTCAAACTAGTATCAGGATGTGAGTGAACTGGGTGGGGAATAACTAGACACAAGACCACCTTTGTCCTCAGGCTCTAAGGGAAAATCAGATCTCCTATACCCTCACTGCCTCGCTGTAACCTCTAGAGTGAGTGTGGGTACACACATGGCATTTTGTTTTTTGCAGAAATGGGACCATGTAGCACTTGCTGCTTTGGGCCATCGTTCACCTGAGCAGCACATCACGAGCAACTTTCTAGGTCGTGTTCTTTGAAAAGAACAAGAAATTGAGAGCCAATTTTATGTTTCGTTTAGTGCTTTTGAGAACTTGTCCGCTCCATGTGACGATCTGTTGTCTTTCCTGTTTGGACAAAGCTCAACTCAACTTTTTGGTTCTCTCTGGGAAACAGTACGTTTAAGTCGGATGCAGCTGTATGGTGACCTGGGTGATTTTAAGAGTGAATGCGAAGAGGAAAATCACTTTTGTTGCCAGGGCAGTAAGGCAGTCAGTCACCTGGCTCTTACTGTTACACCTGCAGTTCTGATAGTATCTCGTGGCTCGGATCCGGCACACATCAGCCAGGCAGGAAGTGGAGAGAAGGCAGGCAAGGCGAGACTTCTGCAGACAGCCCTCTTCTAGGCTCCCAAGCAACTGAGATGTTATAATCCATGAGATAAGACCTCCAATGTGTAGGGCTAGATGTTGGGGGCGGGGAGAAAAAGTTGGTAGAAATGACATTCCAACTCTTCTTAAAAAGGCTAATTGAAAGAGAGAAATGATGACTAAACAGAGTACAGAGAAGCCTGGGGCTTTGAAATTATTCCGTATTCCAAAAGGTACTTGAATCTTGATTGCACGTGTTTTGAGCTTGGTTGGCCTGCATGCCATCGTGGCTGATGTTTGGGGCCTCTGCACATCCCTGGTTTATTACAGGAAACTTTTGTGACCCTCTGTGGGTGTCCCCCAAAGCGAGGCAGATGCTGCTCTTCCGTTTGTCTGGTAGGTGGCCCCGGCAGCTGTGACAAATGCAGCCTAAACGTATGGTGCTGCTCCTGCCAGCCTTGCCTCCCCCAAGAGGGTGGCCTCGATCTCTTGCTTCTTGGGTTTGGAAAAGATGTGTCCTGTGGGGGTGTGGGCATCTGTTCTAGAATTGCCTGCCTTCCTCCTCCTTGTGGATAGAGCTTCCTGTGGGAATTTAATTAGAAACTGATGAGATTTCCCCTGCAGTGCTGGGGGCCGTGCCCGGCATTTGGTGGCTGTTCGTAGCAAGGGGACCCTGGAGGCGAGGCTGGGAGTAAGAGAAAATAGACTTGACTTGCTTATTCCCAGACCAAAGCCTGGGGCTCAGGGTCCCCCTCACCAACACTCAATGGCAGTGCTGAGCACACTCAAGGCTGTGCCTTCTTGAGTAGTTGGGCTCAGAGGCCCTTCTGTCCACCCCATGTTTCCTCATCTTCTGAGGATGTGGAGCAAAGCTGCTGAGAGCATCAGTGTGTGGACAGTGTGAAGGTGATGAGTACTGTGAGCTTCAGAAGGAATCAGCGGGGACCCGGCGACCTGCAGGCTTCCCCGCAGGTGCTGGGGCATCCTAGCTGAGCCTGAAACAGCAATAACGGTCACCCCCACATCAGTGTGAATAAAACTGCCAACCTCTTCCTTGTAGAATACTGAGCTTATAGGTTAAAAGTGGGTATCTCAAGGGTCATGTTTGTTACTTTGAAAAGCAATATTGGCATTCTGGGGGTTCTCAGGTATGGCATCGTGTGCCTTAAAACCATTTGATTTTTATGTCTGTGAGGAGTGAGCTTATGTGAACAGGAATTTGTGTCAATGGAAATGTACCACTAAACAAATCTTACCTGGGTTCCTGTCTACGTACTACACAGTTTATAGTGCTGCCTAAGACTCTGTCAGAAAAGGAGAGAGAGAGGGAGAGGGAGACAGCACCATCCTAACCGGCAGTGCTTAGGTAGAGGCTGGCCACAGGTTCCAGCTGTTCTCCTCCGTGTGTGGTGTCCGGGGCGAAAGCGGTGTGGTGCTCACATCTGCGCCGATTTTCCTGTTTTAACGTTTCACCTCATTTGCCTAATGAGGGCTCTGCGTGTGCGAATATGGTTTTTCTGAACCATTAGAGGATAACTTACATATATTATGTCCCTTTTCTGCAAATACTTAAGTGTCTATTTCCTAAAAATAAGATGTCCATATCTCTTAATAGCCACCTGACATGATAATATGTTTATTGGGCTTCATGTAACATTAGGAAAATGAGTTATTATTTGATAAATTCTGTTAAGCCCCCATCCTTTTTACACGTGTGATTCTGTAATGCCCACGATCAAACAAATGGATGACAATGGTGGCTCTGACCTCTCAGACTTTCCCTCCTTTGCAAAGTCCCTGTAGACGATGTCTTGAATAGATTTAGTTTGTAAGCTTTCTTTTTAGTCATTGCACAAATATTCCTTGTATTTCCTCCCTTGTCTGACACTGCGCTTGGTGTGAGCTCAGGTGAGGGTCTGGCCTGCAAGGAGCTTCCAGCCTAAGCCAGAGATGGGAATCCGACAATTACATAAGCCAGGGTCGGCAGATGGGGCCACATCTGGCTCACAAGCCTGGTTTTGTACAGCTCATAAGCCAAAAAGGATTTTTGTATTTTTGATGGTTGAAAAAGAAAAGAGTAATCTCATTTCATGATGTGAAAATTCTGTGCAGTGGAAATTTCAGTGACCATAAAGCTTTGTTGGAACACAGCCATACCTTAGCATGTCCGTGCTGTCTGGCTGCTTTCGTCCCACAGCAGCGGGGTGAGCTGAAAATGCTCCGTGGACTTCTAGAGAAAAACTTTGCTGAGCCCTGCCATTAGCACCTGTAGAAGTGCTAGGAGGAAGGGATGCAGGAGAAGAGAGATTGTGGACTGGAGGTCTGCATGGGGGCTTAGGACAGGGTCCTGAGCTGGGAGCTGAGGGAAGGAGGGGTTACCTGGAGGAGTGGCGCGTGCCATTCATGCAACAGCATATTCGGAGGTGTCCTGCTGGGCAGTGTGGCCTGTGGGGTAGAGCTGGTAGGGGAAGGGTCAGAGTGGGAAGGCTAATTCGCTCTTTTTTTTTTTTTTCTTTCAGGTAAAACCTGTTTTCCAGCTTGTTGGCATCCTGTGGAAAGCTGGTCAGCTGCAGCCCAGGGTGTGAATGATCTGGAAGCCATCTTGTCTGAGGTGTTGAAGCCAAAACAAACATTATGTATGAAACTGGCACCTTTTTGTGCGTTGAACATCTGCTCAGAATGTCACCACAGGGGAGTCGCCTCTACCACCCTAAGGACGCCCCATTAAAATGTCACCCCTTCTTCCTTACCAACAAGTTGGTTTTAAAAAACAGTAATTTGAAATCAACTGTTGACAAAAGTAAAAGAGACCAGAAGTTATCAAGAACCTGAAAAAAGCCTGCAGGATGTCCACGTGCATGTTGGGGACTTCCGATGTCTCCTGTCCGGGGCCTGCGACGTTGTAGACATCTGACCCCTTGTGGTCTTCTGGGCTTGGTCAAGTTCTGGCCTTACGTTGCTGATGGCCGTGTGAAAGTTCAAAGTGAAAGTGCTTAAAGCTGGTCAGCCCCTAGTGGATGGAAGTGTACACACTTGTCACTCTTTTCCTTTTAAAAGAAATATGCAGCAGAATTAGGCATGGCGAGTTCACAACTCATTTTGAATATAAGGGAAAATGTGTGCGTGCGTGCGTATACGTAGAAAATATTTTCTCCTCTGAGGGGAAAAAGGAAGCACCAGGCATCCTTCGGTTAGTCACGTCCTTCTTGTGTTTCTTTGCCTGTCATAGCTCTTACATTGTCGGTCTTAGAAATCTAACTTTAAAATTTCACTGTGGCAATTTAAATGAACGCTGATTTGTTTGGCTGAAAAAGCGTACTATCTTGGGCTATATTTGAAGTTGGGGTAGGGACTTGGGCCAGCCTCTCAGGCTGATAGTGTCCTGATTCACTGTTTCCCCAGAGCCAGTGCTTCTGCTCAAGTCCACTGGCAGACTGCCTTTGGGCCCTGGGACTCTGTTCCTTCTGGAAAGGTTTTTTTGTACTTTTTTTATTTCCTTTTTTTTTTTCTGGCATTCTGCAGGGTTTGTGTCTTTGCCTGTTAATTGTCTGCACCATTGCTTTGCATGAAAAGAATGGCCATTCCCGACTCACCCCTATTTTCAGATTTTTCAGTATCCCAAGAAGGGGCGGCTGGCGCTGCAGGATCCTCTGGTTTCCGAGGCCCCCTGGGCATGGGTGGTCCGTAGGAAGGCATGTTGGCCTCTGTGGGAAAGAGGGGACTGCTGAGCAGATCACTCCGAGATGCTGCTTGATGGAGAGCTTGTCCTGCCGGCTCCTCCCGGGCTTCACTTCCTTTGTTGACTTTCCTTTTCCTTTTCTCTGTCTTGTTTGCCAGAGGGGCAGGCCTGCTTTACCTCTCCCCTTCAGTCCTCATGGGCCAGACTGGTGACTAAAGGGGGACGGGCCACCTAGCAGCTGTGTGCCCTCTCAACCTTTGAACTGGAATTGTCCTCGCACTTGCCTTTTTTGACAACTGCAGCTGAATGATTTGTGGGAAAGCTGGTTTCTTCTGCCTTATGCACAAACACTGGCTCTGCTGCCAGGTGCTCGCCGATAGGCCTGGCAGAAGTGGCCGAAAATGACCTTCCAAATTCTGGAGCTTCAATATTAGAGGCTCTTAGGCTCTGAAATTAAAAAAAAAAAAAAAAAAAAAAAAAAAAAAAAAAAAAAAAAAAAAAAAAAAAAAAAAAAAAAAAAAAACCTTTGGCATGAATCTTGTGTGCACAGTTTGGATGTTTTGTGAGATAAGAGTCCAGCAAGGTGCCTTTTGGTGATCAAGGAGGGGTTCGGGCACGAGGCTGGGGGAGGTGGAGGTGGGGCCCAGTGGGAGGTGCTTGTACCTGGTGGTTTATAAAAAAGCTTAGCAATGAACTTAGCAATGGGGGGGAGGGGAGAAGGGAAAAGCTGTTTTTCCATATACACTCATAGGCCCCTCTGATCATCTCCTGGATGCTGCTGCTTTGGTTAGGAAATACTGAGCCCTCATTATTTCTGCAGGACCTTGGGGCATCTCCCAAGAACAGAGAACCAGTCATGTCAAAAACTGCTGTTTTTTTTTTTTTTTAAGGAATTGTTATTCCCACGTGACAGATGAGGACACTGAGGCCTTGAGTGGGGAAGACACTTGCACAGGTCTCACACTGAAGAAATGCAGCAGGGATTCAAACACAGGTCCAGCTGACTGGCTCATAGTTGCCTCCTGCTTGGCTTGGCTTAAGGAGTGGGGCTGGGATGAGCTCAGGCCGAGTCCAACCACCAATGAGTATACTCCAGAAAGAAAAGCTCGTTGGCTTCCATGCTAACATGGCCTCCTTGGAAGTTAGGGAGAAGCTTGTGGGTGCGGTCTGCCGTGCTCCCCCGAGGAGCTGATCTTGTCTTCTGCCTTCCAGAGTTGTTGATGGGACTCTTTTCTTGTTTTTAGGTTTTTTTCATAATTGTCCTCTGTACCTTTCATCTTCTTTTGATCTCTTCCCTTGTGGTTTGCTGTTTTCCTTTACTGTTTTGTTTAGGCTCCTTTCTCTTTGTTCTTTGTACATTTTTGGTAGGTTTTTGGTTTGCGGTTACCATGAGGTTTATGTAGATCATTCTTTATCTATAGAAGTCTACTTTAAGCTGATAGGCATTCAAGTTCGAATATATTCTGTAAGGACTACATTCTTACTCCCCCCTCCATGCTTCATGTTATCGATGTCATATTTTAGATCTTTTTGTGGTGTGCATCTCCTAACGACTTATTGTAGTTTGAATTGAATTTGATACTTTTTTCTTTTAATCTTCACAGTAGCTTTTTAAATGTCTGATTTAACTGTGAGGTTTTCCCTTTCTCATGTTATCATATTTTTGGTTGTGGCCTTTTTCTTCTTAAAGAATTACTCTAACATTTCTTGTTAAGCTGGTTTAATGGTGATGAAGTCCTTTAGTTTTTGCTTTTCCAGTAAACTCTTTATGGCAGTATTTCATCTATTCTTATGGCTGAGTAATATTCCATTGTACATATGTACCACAGCTGCTTTAAGCCAGTCATCTATCGTCGGACACTTCGGTTCTTTCCAGCACTTTAAACATATCCTGCCACTCCCTTCTGACTATAAATTTGCTGATGAGAAATCAGCTGATGCCCTTAGAGGGTTTCCTTTGTATGTAACTCATTTTTCTCTTGCTTTCTTTAAGATTATTCTTTTATCTTTAACTTTTGCCATTTTAACTACGTTAGGCCTTGGTGTGGGCGTCTTTCAGTTCATCTTGTTTGGAACTCTCTGTGCTTCCTGAGTCTGGCTGGCCATTTTCTTCCAGGTTACGAAAGTTTTCAGCCATTATTTCTTTAAAGTTTCTGTTCCTTTCTGTCTTCTTCTTCTGGGATCCCTATAATGTGAAAGTTTGAGGGCTTGAGGTTATTCCAGAGGTCCCTTAAATTATTCTGTTTCGTTTTGTTTTTTAATTCTTTTTCCTTTCTGCTGTTCTGATTGGTTGGTTTCCACTAGCCTGTCTCCAGGTTGCTGCTCGGTTCTTCCGTATTAGCTAATCTGCTGTTGATTCGTTCTAATGTGTTTTCATTTCAGTTGCTGTCTTCTCTGGGTCTGCTTGTTCTTTCTCATACTTCTCTTTCCTGATGTTCTCCTAAATTCCTCTGTTCCACCCTTAAGTTCTCCGAGGATCTTTACCACCATTTCTTTGAATTCTTTTTCAGGCAAATTACTTATTTCCATCTCCTTAGGGTTTCCCCTTCTTCCTGGGGATGCTTCTTAGTCCTTCATCTGAGAGACATTCTTCTGTTTTTTCATTTTGTTTGACTTTTTATGTTTGTTTATATGAATTAGATGAAATTGCTGTCTCTTCAAGTCTTGAGATGTAGCCTTATATGGAAGTGGCCTCTGTGTGCCAAGTGGCTTTGGCAGGCGGGTAGGAGCCCAGCAGATGCCTAAGGCGTCCAGGGTATGGGCCTAGGAGCGGGAGCGGTTCCAGGTGTGGAGGTCAGATGTGTGTAGTGATGCCCTATTGGTCCTGCTCGCTCCATTTGTCCAGGCCAAATGGCTCGGGTGATGTGTCTGGAAACACCTTGTAGGCAGGCTGTGGTCCTGGACAGAGCTCCTGCCTGCCCTATAGCTGTGCAGGGGACGTGAACCACCGCCTCTGGCCGCTGGGGCTCCCCGGCCTCTCTCTGCTGTCTCTGATGCCTCTCCGGGTTGTCGCACAGGACGCGGTCCACGTGGACGCGATCCCAGGCCCCTCTAAGGCGGGCTGCGCAGTGCGCTCTGCGCATGCGCTCACACCTGGCGCGGGGCCTGCCGGGAAGAGCCGCGCTCAGGGCGGCCAGGTGGCTGAGGCGACGCCCTGTTGTTCCCACTGGCTTCGCGTCTCTGGAGGCGAAGGCTCGAGGCCGTGTAGCTGAGAAGGCGCCGCGGTGACCCCGCAGGTAGGCCGAAGCCCCCCGAGTAGGGTTCCCGCCGCACCGTGGATGTGGGGGTGACGCGAACCCCCTCCTCAGGCCCTGGACAGCTCCCGCAGCCCCCGGGGCGCCCTCGGCTTCCCGGCCTTCTCTGTTCATCTCTTCCTCTAGTTTGTTGTCGTAAGCTGGTCACTCAGGGCTTGGTCGCGTCTCAGGAGTCACTGCCCGCTCCTCAGGTGTGTGTGTGCTTTTGCTCACAGGAGGGGGCCAGTGCCGCGTCCGCCTATGCCGCCGCCATCTTTTTCACACCTCCTGCATTTTCTGTCATGAAAGAATTACGTGGCTATTCTTAACGCTGGAGGGGGATGGAGGAGGATGGGAGAGGGGTTGTTGCAAAACGATGTTTTGTAAAGACATTGGCACATTATCCCCAGAAGGAATCTGTGTTCCCTCCTTGCCCCTTCTGTGGAATTCCTTTGTTTGGATACCATTTTAATGAGGTCAGGAGGAGATGACCCGGAAGAGCAGCTTCCAGGGGATGGGGCATACCAGTGTCCTGGACTTGCTAGTGAGACTTAAGCTTCCAAAGTCATTTAAAGAGGATGGGGCATTTCCTGGAGAGAGAAGGGGAGGGGAGGGGAGGGGAGGGGAGGGAAGCATCGGCAAAGAGGATTCCAATTTAGCTGCACGGAGGCAGCAATACAGACTCTCCTGTGCTGACTGAGTCTTCCTCAGCCACCCGCCCTCCCCGCGCACCTCACCCTGGAGCAGATCCATCAATTTGTGGGCCCCAATATTGCTTGCATTTCTCACCACCGACAGTTTTCTATGCCTTCTGGGGGTGTTAGCATTAGGTCTTATGCATGTAAGTGGTTTCATCCTTTGAGGGTGAGGGATGAGCAAGCTCTGAGAGCCTGGAATTGTCTGCTGCAGCCCAGCAGTGCAGGAAACACGTCTGCCCCATTGAGACCCCAGACCGCTTTGCAGAGCTAGGGAGACAGGTGGGTGCCAGCACTTACCTGGCAGTGCCGGCATCTTGAAACATTCTTGTGGTTTTTATTTATCAGTGAATTCAGGAATGCTTGATGTGGACTCAGTGCATACAACATACAACTTGTGCAAACAGAGTTTATTTGCATTACTGCTGGGAACCAAATAGACAGCATTCTGGGTATTTGTCATGAGCCATACCTGGCATTGCTACCTGAGTCCTTGGTCCATGAACTGCCTGGTTGTGACTCTCTTTCTAAAGTACCTCAAAATATACTCCTATTTTGTGTTCAGTCTTCTCTAGGTTTAGTTTTGTTGGCTTATTATCAAGCTCTGTGTCCCATGGATGGGTTTTTTGAAGAGCTACATCGGCGTGGACGGAAATGCAGTGCTCTGGTTTAAATGTTGAGCTGGGTGCATTGTGCAGGGAGCTGTGAATGGTGTCCTGTTGCAGGCAGGTGAGAATGTTGTGGATGATTTATAGTGGAGTCTGCAAAAAAAGCTTGGTGGTATTGAGCGGGGTAGGAAGAGGAATCAGAATGCAGACAGATCTCCCTGCGATTTATGGCCTTGCTGCTCATGAGCTGTGTGTGCTTGGCCTCACTTTTCTCACCTGTGATATGGGAGCAAGCTTACCTCTTGGGTATTGTGATCATTAAGAGAAAGACTCTAGTCAAGTGCATGCTGCATGTGCTTGGTACAGGGTCACTCAGGAAACTCTCACCTCTGCCACCGCCACTGGTAATGTTTGAGTCCCTCCGGTGTGCCAGGTGCTTGTACACTCACTTTCTTAATTCAGTCCTTTGGCAAGTCCTTTAGGTTGGTGTCATCCTGGAACCAGCCTGGAGTTCTGCCATCATTTCCTCAGGCTCCGAGCTGTTTCCACTGAAAACTGTGTTGCCTTCCTGGAGTCGTCATAAGATAACAAGTCTCACATGAACACCCTGAATCCAGCCAGCACCACAAGGGCGGTGACAGTCTTCATTTTGTATTTGGGGAAGCAGGACCTGGAAGGTTTTGTCGCTCTGCAGATTCCCCTGGTTATAAGGGATGGCTCATGAAGCATGGGTTTCCACTTTCCTCTGAAGGGAGGAGGCAGGGTCCTTCCCTTCTGAGACCATAGACACTCGTGGATGGCATGCAACATCTGACCTCTGGGTGAGGGTCCGTAAAGGCCACATGTCCTGATCGGCACCCCACACTCTGGCGGGCCGCACTCTGGCTGTGGTCTCCTGACAGGTGACTCGGTGGGGAAGAGGGACCTGCTTCTTGGGCCCATGCCGTTCCCTTTCCATGTCCCCGAGCTAGCTTCCAGGGCATCCTGTTTAGGGCCACTCGTGTGCCTACACCCAGCCAAAGTGTGTCCAGGTGTGGCCGAGATGGGCTGTGCAGGCCGGAGCATCTCTCGTAATGCAGACTGACTTGGGATAACAAGGAAGGGGGACGGGCTGCAGGCCAGGGGCCCAGCAAACGTCAAGAGCAGGTTGGCTTATCTCAGACCTAATCAGGGCTGTACAAGGCGGGCAATAGTGCCTTTGGTCTCCATTTAATTCTGATCTCATCAGCATCGTTATATGACAGAACCAAGAGCAGGCGGATAAGGAGACGCACACACGCAATGAAGAGCCTGCTGTGGGTACCTGTGAGCTCAGGAGAGGCTGTTTGCCAAGTTGGAGTCTGGTTCTGGTGTCTTCCATGTCCCCTCTTTTCTCTTGTCACAGATATGGTAGGGGTGTGCCTTGAGAGTGTCAGTGTTTTGAGATCGCGTTGTCTGTCTTTGTATTGATTCCGTCTCTCACATTATAAGATTTCGAGACCAGTATTGATTCAGCCAGCCTTGATATCAAGCCTGTTTTTTGACACTCTTGTTCTCCCTCCTCGTTCTCTTGAGGTCCAAGTGAGTGCTATTGTATTTTTCTCTCCTTTACTTGGAATTACTATCCAAAAATGGAAAATAATTAGTGGAAATGTTCTGGAATGGAATGTGAAGAACAACAGAGTTGCATAAGCACCGCACAGAGTCGCTAATGAAATGGAGTCATCTTCTTTTCATTTGAAAGCTACCCCAAAGCACGTTACACTGACTGGAGAATTAGTTTCCCTCTGTCCACTGTCCAACTGGCATGGAGACGTCCAGCTCAGCTACTTCCTGGCTGGGTCTCTTTGACAGAGACACTGCAGTTCTCAGCTGCTCACAAGGCTGTGTGTGTGTGTGTGTGTGTGTGTGTGTGTGTGTGTGTGTGTGTGTCTGCGCGCACGCAATACAGTGCACACAGTAGGTACTCAGTAATGAGATGTCATCGTATCTCACATCCAGCAAATATTCACGGAGCCTGCAGGCATGACATGGACTGCTGGGCTAAGAGGTGAATGGGACAGGCAATGGTAGAGTATCAGCTATGATGTATTGTGCTTTTAATAGGTTCCAGACACTGTCTTATGAGCTCAGGCTCGATTCTTGATTCCACCATTTGCTCTTAACCTCTCTGTGAGCCCCTTTCCTCACCTATAAAAGGGGAATAAAAATAGCATCCACATCTTTGGGGCATTGTGAACTGGATGTGTCAGTATCTTTAAAGTGCTTACACAACCACTGGGCACACAGCACTGACGTGTTAGTGTGCATGGCAACACTCTAAAGTAGCTTCTGTGATCATTTCTGTTTTATAGGGAGGAAACCAAGGTTTCGGTAATGGACTCACGCACGTCCAAAGCCCTGGGTGCTGTGCACAGTGCTGGGGCTGGGTCTAAGCTTGAAGGCCAGGGCTCAACCATCCCCTCTGACTCTAAGACCTGTCACAACCACAGTTCGGTGGGATTGCAAGGGTGCAGAGAGAGTGCTGGGGGTGGATCGGGGTCCTCTGAGCCACTTGTCTTTCTTCTGGGCAAGGCGTTTGTGGTGACTGGTGCTTGGGAGATTTGGGACTAGGGCTATGGCCCCTGGGCAGAGGGGAGAAGCGGGGATGGGGTGGTGAAAGGAGGCTGCAGAAGGGCCTCCTTTACCTGAATAATGCAGCTCCTTCTCCTGAAGAATAGGTCCATTTCCTAAAAGCAGAATGAGCCCCGCCCTGGGGAAGCAGAGCTGGGCTGGAAGGAACATTGAGCCTGGGGAGGAGTGTTGCTCCTTTACATCTTCCCCTTTCTGTCCTCCTCCTGGGCCTTTTAGAGGGGCCACCCTCAGGTGAAAGGGACCCACTGTCCACAGGGTTCCCCCACCTGTGGTGGCGCTAAGCTTCTCCCTTAGTGGGGTTCCTTCTCCTTAAGTGTGGGTGTCTTGCTGAGATTTGTGGGGCATCCCGATTCCAAAAACTCGGTTCCATTTCTTTTATGAGCACTCGGGAACCTGTCAGAACATGTGTCGCAGTGTTGTCTCTCAAAGATGTGACCACTGTGTAGACGTGACCCAGAACC
Organism: Macroglossus sobrinus; assembly: GCA_004027375.1. Classification (NCBI taxonomy): domain Eukaryota; kingdom Metazoa; phylum Chordata; class Mammalia; order Chiroptera; family Pteropodidae; genus Macroglossus; species Macroglossus sobrinus. The sequence continues at coordinate 4,548 of PVKZ01002336.1, read as the reverse complement.
TCGTCTTCTAGATGCCCTAAGACGAAGTTACGAGAAAGCATTTCAGACGGATTTAAGTGGCAGAATTTTGAAAAAGGGAATTTATTAAAAGTGATTTTTTTCATTGGTGAAATTTTGGAAGATAATTATAAATGAAATAAATTATCTAGAAAATAACACCTAACATTTTGGTGTGTTTTCCCATGAACTCTTTTCTCCCCTCCTTCCCTTCTTCTGTCCATTTTTATCACTCATCATTTGCAAACATTTTTCGAATGCCCACTTGTGCCATGCACTGTGTAAATTGGAAGGCAGACACATGACCTCTGGGGATGGTGGAATAAAGGGCTGACAGTGACATGGGGGCCTCAGAAGCTCTGACGAGGTGGGGACTAGCGCTGCTGGGGCAACGAGTAAGCTCTGGACTTCTATGTGGGTGCCTTTCCACGTTTTTCCTCTATGAAATAGAGTTATATTACCTATTTTTTTCACTTAATATTATGAACATTCCCTGGTGTCCATAATATTTAAAATAATTTAAAAAGAGAGAGAATTGTATTCCGTAGGATCACACCACTGAGTGACCCTGTCTTGAACCTTTATTGGCCAAAGCTATGGGTGTGAGAGGCCCCGTGGCAAAGGACAGGGAGCGAGGTTCCCTGTGGTCTGGGCTGGCCCTCCAGGAAGAGCTCAGATAAGCATCAGTCCCTCTCCTCTTCCTGCTTCCTCCCCTTTAGCCCCTTTCGGTATTTTGGCCTGAAACCTGCAGAAGAGTGCAGGCTGCATGAGTGCAGAGCTCAGCTCACTGAGACACACCATTATGTCTCTGCAACCAAGCAGCTTCTGCTCATTGCTGGGCCCAGCTGTCACGACCTGGCTGGGTGTACTCCTGACCCTTTGCTGTCCCTTCTTTGGCAGAGCAGCTCAGTGACTGTCCCCATGTCATTGAGTGGAGCCCACAAATGGCAGCTGCTCCATGTGGAGCCTGCCCAGTGAGTGCCCACTGGGCAGAGTAACCTGAGGCTCCTTGCCCATGACAGACACATCACAGCCCCACCAGCTCGCGTCCAGCTCCCACTGATGTGGGAGGGTTCAGAACCACCGGGATCCCTGAATTCTGTTCCTTCAGCGGCCGTCGTCTGAGCCGTGGATTCAGTTTTATTTATTCTCGGATGCCCATCCAATTGTCCTGGCACCACTGACTTGAGATGCCACGTCTGTCATACACTAAGTTCTGTATCAGAGTTTTACGTTTGAAGCTTTTGCTTCATGTTGCTGTGGTGTTATCGGTTATCCTCAGGACTAATATCTCCTAGAGTCTGGAAAGGTTTGGCCCAAAGGTTCAGGCCCAAAGTCTAGACCTGAGGCCTGAGTGCTTCTGAGCAGGACGGTAGGCGGGACCTGTCGTGTGTGTCTCCAGGCTGGAGGGACACTCGGGGATCATGGAACCCATGTCCTCATTCTGTACTTGAGGAAACGCACACAGAGTTTATGGAAATTCCAACTGTTTCCCCCACAGGAAGGTAAATTTGTAAGTTTCCTCTGAGGCAGGAGGGGCCATCTGTACCCAGAGCCCTAAGCAGGGCTCAGCTGGAGGCCACTGGCTTCCTCTTCTTCCAGTTCTTCCTTCTACACCTGTGCCTCACGGCCTTCTTGCCCAACTCAGGAAGATGCGGAGGGGTGTGTCGGGGACACACCTCCCCCAGATCCGAACTGGAGAAGGTGTGACCACCACATGTGGGGCAGAGAATGGATTTGGACCCATCCATAAATAACATCTGATTCTACTGAAAGGCAACACTCCAAGGTATTTCCAAAAAGTAGTCAGTTTGGTGACCAAGGGACCCTGGAGTCTGAAAGCCTTGAGCTTCACTGAGGGGGATCAGGAAGCTCTGTGACAAGTGGTGACCCCAACTCATCGGCCATGTCCAACTTCAGCTGCTGCTGCTGGGGCCAGTGGCTGTATGTTTCTCAGTCTGGAGGCCCTGCCAGAGCATGCGCAGGCTGAGGCAGGAGGTGCCAGGGTTGGGTATTCTGTACGGGGCACTGGGGCCAGCTGGGGGAGCAGCACCCTGGCTTTAGAGCACCCACAGCCAGGAAAGTGGGCCCTCCAGGAGGCCCGCTGAGGCCAAGGCCACGTGATATGTGAAGATGCATGATGTGTCACTACAGGAGCCCAGACAGATTCACTAGGCTGGTGGCCTGAGGCTCTGCATTTCCAACAAGCTGCCAGGTGAGGCCAGTGCTGCTGGGCCAGGGGGCCATGTCTTCAAAGAGCAAGACTTCAGGTAGCTTCTTGGCTTTCTGAACCCAAGCCCTGGAGGTTTAGGCCACAGCCCCATGATCACCACTGACCCAGCCCCTCGTCTGCTACAGCCCTCAGATACCATGCCGCCTCCTGGATGCCCTGGCTCAAGGGTCAGACGTGCCAGATCCACAGACCACCCCAGACAGCCGGGGTCAGAAGGCCAGGATGAGGGTACGACCTGTACCCTGGAGGAGAGCGGGGAGCAGGGACTTGGGTGGGGCGAGAGTTTCCTCCCTGTCCCCAAGAGAACCATCCTGGCTGGAGAACCAGGGTTTCCAGGATGGTGAGTGCTAGAGAAGGTCCTGATGTCAAAGGACGGGCCAAGTGGCCTGGTGGGAGGGTTGGCTGTCAGCCCGTGAGGATGTTTGGCTCTCCCCGACGGGCAGAAGAGACTTTAGAAGGTGCTACGCAGTTCCCTTTCCTTCTCAGCAGCCTACACGTGGACAAAACTCCGATTTGGAAAGAGAGGGTCTAGTCCCTGAGGAAAACCACACATCCCCTGCAGGGCCCACCTGGTTCTACAGGCCAGAAGGTAAAGGAAATGTTGCTGGGCATGTCAGTTCGTGTCCCAGTGCGACACAGGCAGGTGCCAGGCCAAACAGGCCGCGGCCGGGGGCCCCAGGAATTGGTGCAGCGCAAACGCTGCAAGATGCTAGGATTCACGGTGCGAGTGCTCAGCTTGAGGATAGAGAAAGATGGGATATGGTGCGATTACAGTGTTTTAGGCCAAATGATCGCTCCAGGTCCAGAGGGATGACGATCATGGAGAGAATGAATACAGCGAAGTATTTGGAAACGAGCCAAGCAGCAAGGCACATTGGCGCGAGGAAGAAACAGACGCAAAGGGGGAGAGAGAAAGCACCCTGGAACCTTTGATTACAACATGCAAGGAGTTGCACATTCGTACTATGCAAGTAGAGATAAGAATCACAAAAGTTGTGCAATAGCACAGTAAACAATGTAGGAGAAATATTTTAAATGCCTTGAAGAATTTCAGACGTTTGCTTATGGGATACCTCAAATGTGTTTAGGGCCTTTTTGGATGTGGGGTTGTGGATGGTGTAAGAGGAAAGGAAATAGGTCTATGGGCAGCTGTGTAGATTCTGAGGACAGCGGGGTGGGGGTCCCTTGGCCTGAATCCCACGAGCGGCAGGCAAGGAGGACCCACGGCCAGTGAGAGCTGCCTCGCTCAGGTTCACTTGTAAGTGCTGTGCCCAGGCGTGTGTGAGTGGCTGCCAAGTGGGCGTTTTGGGGTGGCATGTGTCTACACAGACACCTCTCAGCGCCAGGCAGGATGGCGCGAAGCCTCCATACACTTGAGAAAACAGAGGAAGACGGGGAGAGGAAATTTGCATTTGAGAAAAGCACTGTGAACGTCAGGCATTCTCTCACCTATTCCCCCAAATGAGCTCTCCTGGCCCATGTCCCAGCTGGCATGCCTGAGCCCCACCTGCCTCTTCCCAGGACCCCCTGTGTTTCCCACCCTCTCCCAGGCACCACCGTCATCCACGTCATCTTTGAGGTGGGAGACATCCAAGTCATCTTTGATTCAATGTCTGTCCTCTCTCCTCCCTGCCTCCAGCCAGCTGTTCCCTGGTTCCTGTCACTTCTCCAGCCATTGTAAGTCTCGGGCCTTCGGCTCCGTCCAGGCCCTCCTCCCGCAAACCTGAACCCCTGCACTTTCCCACCCGGTCTCTCATCCCCTAGGTGCTCCCGGTGCTGGCCCTGGGCCTCGCAGACAGCACCGTCAGGGGGTCGTCCTGCACACTGTTAGACTCTGGTGCTCCTTCCGTCAATACACCTTCCGTGGCTCCCCATTGCCAACAGATTAAAAGTCCAAACTCTTTAACTTAGCTTAGGAGGCTCGCTTTAGCCTGCGGCCGGCCGCTCCACTAGTTATCTGCACGGCCCTTTTGTTTGTGTCCAGCCCATCTCCGCAATTGTTCCTGGCCACGCCACACGCCACACGCCACACGCCCTCCCTTTTCAGTCAAGATCCACCTGTGGCTCCCCTTGTATGTGACGATGTCGCCTACTGGGGCCACCGAGCCCAACTCTAGAGGTGTTTGTTCTCCGCGGTTGCTGGGTCCCAGGAGGTTTAAGATCTGAGGAGCTCAGATGCGATCCCACTCCATGTGATTCCTTTGGCAGCCTGGGGGCTTGTGCCCTTTGGGGGTCATCTTGGCCCCTCCTCCCGTCCCCAGTTTGTGCCTCTGCCCATCTGTTCCCTCTGTTTACCGAGTCACCCTGGGTGTCAGATG